>QVRM01002132.1:0-53239 GCA_003439945.1 Dermanyssus gallinae | reverse complement strand
GGGCTTCTCCCCTGTTTACAATATTTTCGTGCCCTTCTCCCGACTGCAAGATGACCGCCAGCACGATTTGGGGCTTCTGGGGGTATCCGCTTGTTCTGAAACGATGTTGCCGTGGGTCGCTGAAGGTCGATGCTATTTACCTTATACAGACAAGTAGGCACGCCAGTTTTTTTATCGCAAATTTTATTAATATATTTAATTTATGGGCTTTTTAGTTGAATTTATTTTAATTATGTTTATAAATAAAACAATTATAACGTGAATGCCACAATAGAGTAAAATCCGCGATATCTGGATTATATTCCCGTTCTAAAGTGGTACATAGAGCCTGGGCCACTAGTGCTAGAGACGTCATAGCAGTAGTAAATGCAATACTGGGGAAAATATTTACACTGAGTTGCACAAGTAAAAAACATTCCAGAGGTTATAAGTGTTGGATGTTTGTAATTTTACTGTAGCCAGCTTTAACTGATTGCCACTAAAGGCCACTTTAACTGATTTATAATCACACCTTAATTGATCTTCTGTTACGGCGCAAAAGGGGCCTGCTCTCTACAACCGCGGAAAAGCGCTGCTGAATACTTTCTCGTGAACGGTGGTCAGAGTGTTACCTGGGTCAGCGGTAACAAGGTAACTAAAACGCATATTTATTTTAATATTACTCTTTCCTATATATATACATATACACTTTTGAGGGTAACGCCAGATTAATGAATTTATGTTAGACCCGCAAAAAATTAAAAGCAAATATTTAAAACCCCTTTCTCAGTCTTAGAAATGACGAACCAATAATTTGTTAAACGCGCTATATATGCCTTAATAATTGATATAGTTTGACATGTTTATGTAGCTTCTTTGTGTATACGTGGGGGTTTAATGAACTTACGTCCAGGTTATTGGCTACTTTACGAGGTTGTGTTTTATTTAATCGCGTGGGCGATTTTTAGGTCCTCACCATCACGACTTCAGGCTGTGTATCTAACACGCCCGCCAATTCTGGCGGCGTCTGCGAGAAGTGCTTACGGCTGTGTCGTGCAGCCAGCATTGAGGCCGATATAGGGACGCCGGCAGGGACCGGTGGTTCATTGGCAAGCAGCTTTAACGCAGTGCTGCCCAGCACTCCAGGAACCCCACAGCCTCCGGCCACACCGGCAGCGTCTGGAGGCCAATCCGTTGCATCTACTCTCGGTTAGTAACAGCGTTGCTACCACGAGTAACAACAACCGTAACTATAGCAACAACAACAACAACAAGTTTTAAACACATCAATCTTAGCTTGTGGGGTAAACCTGGGCGTGCGACCATCTTTCCTTGTGGTCAGTTACACGGTTGTGCCCACTAGATGGGGTCAGCATAGGTAAGGTCGAATTTTACGTCTGCCTAATGATAGTACGGATACCTTTGATTTTGCTTGCGGTGGCTTTTGGCGTAGACCATGGCTACGAGACAAACTGTGCATAATAAAGAAACTACAGGTTTTCAGCGAAGTGGTACTTTTTGCGAAGCGACAAACGATATGGCCTAATTGCGTTGTTTCACATATTTACAACATTGATAGTAACGCAAGCTAACCGGAAGAGCGTTCCACTTCCTGGCAGCCCGACGGCCAAATACTTAGCTGCCCTTATTTCTACGTTGCATTATAAACATAAGAAACATTTTGAATATAATCGCTAGTACGGATGTCGTCGAATGCAGTGTTAGCATGGCTGAATACATCGCCAGGCACATGCTCCGTTTGTTTTACCTGTAAAACAATTTTGCTTTATTTATATTGCATATTGAAAAAATAATTCTGAAAATAGTAGTTTTTTATTTTATCACGTACGATGGATGCCAAGCTTCAGAGTTCAGACTTAAGTTCTTAATTGAATCGACAATTCCACACAGTGGTAAAACTATTTTATTGAATGCCTCTTTTTTTCTGTGCAGTTTAGTTTAACTAAAGCTATCATATTAATCATAGAAAACATATGCAGATTTCTGTTAATTTTAACTAACTCTTATTAAGTTGTGGTGACGTTGATGCTCCTCTTTCATCTAATGGACGTCTACTCTTTTTTTTTTTTGTGTCGCTTTAAAGCAGAGAGCCTGGGTCATTCCTCCACAGCGTCTTCTGTGAGTCCTGTGGGCAGTGGTGGCGCCGGTGTGGAAAACTCCATGTCGGGCATCTCTTCAAGAAAAGCTTGCAAGAACCTTAGCTTTGAATTGGCGCCTCGCTCTATGAGCGTTGCGTCCCGAGATGAGCTTGGCAAGACGATGAAATGCGAACAGCCAACTATCAAATATAGCTCAGACGAGCAGATATATCAGCATACGTCTTCGTCACATCAAACGTCTCAGCAACAACAGGTAAATACCGAAGTAGCCTTTACAGGACGTCAATTCAAAATATCTAATTATTCTGTTGGGGTGTTAAACATAAGCTGATATTCTGTCTATTACTTTTTCATTTCGATTTTATTTCGGCATGACAATTGAAAGAAAGGGAAAAAGAACGAGAACACGGCTCTTACTAAGCAATGTTTCAGGCATCGGCACATGCGTACAATAGCTCACAGGCTATTTCTGCCGGTTCATCAGAAAGCGTGCTAGCGGTAAGCAAAAATAATCTTGGGTTACGCCGTACTGAAATTGGTCTCGTTTAAGTGGTCTCTTTTGATTCACATAGAAGTAACTTGGTTGGCTCTACGAGCATGCGTCTGTGCATTCTATTTGGCGAAAAAGTCTTGATTTTGCATGGTTAATTTTGCATGTCGGGGTATTTTGAATGAGACGAATAAAGCGAGCGAGCAAAGAAAGTTACAGAAACCTTGCAGTTAATACGAGCGCAAAACCAACGAAGCGAAGCCATGCGCAATATAGTATAATACATTAAGAATTAACGTTTCAATTGGGGAAATGCCTTTGTTATTTGAAAGCTCGGGTAAATCTCTTGTAACCACTGACGATCTGGTGCAAGACCCAAACAGCGCGTCTAATCGAGAATATGTCGCTAGTCGGCTGGGAGGATTGCTGCTGACTTTCTTTAAACAATAGATCTTATGACCCACATATTATCATTTGATCGACACCAATGTGGTCCATTGAAAAAAGTGGCACAAGGCAAGAAAGTCATGAAAAGAAATTAGGCGGACGATTGTTGAAGAGATCTTCCTATGTAACGGAGTCCGGTTTAAAAAGTTAATTATGTAAGGTGAAATTAGAGTTATGGCTGAATTAAAGTGCTCTAGCTACATTGTTAACGGTTTAAGAGCCGCCCTAACTATTCTTCAGGTCGACGCTATACCCGTTACAAAGAGAGATTAAACGTAGCCTGCAATTCTGGCACGTTTTGCTAGGTCTGTGAATCACTTATTAGCAGTGGCGATAATTCGTGTAGCTTTTCGCAGTGTGACCTCATAGTATGTTAAATATTATTTTCTGTGAATAAACAGTTGAGCTCGTCGGGTTCCGGAGGTCTGGAATTGGCTCTGGAGGAGGAATGGTTCTGACGCGTGTTTGCAACTGTTGGTGCCGCAATTGGGCGGAGATTACTGTACGCCGGCCATCCAGTGTTACCTCGTGCACCGTTCGACTCCAGAACGATGTTTATGCAACTATGCCTTTACATGTAAGTTTATATATACAGGAGTGGTTGAGTGCAGTGTAGATAGGGTAAATGCGGTACACGGAAGTCCATATAGGAGTAATTGGCGATTTAACTACGTGGCTCCTTTCTCCCCTCTCCATTTTTCTTTTACCTTTCTCTCTCTCTCTCTCTGTAAAGATATAAGGGAGCGAGAAAACCCTCATTTCTAGTGTGTTATCCGGCACAGGCAGGTTTGCAGTGGCATCTATGTAGGCTGCTATGGGTCGCTGTGGGATGTCTAAGAACGATTTTGTTTCTTGTATTGTTCATTTTGCTCTCACAAACGACGAATCGCCACACACTTGCAGGACGTTGCTATTCCGGACATCACTTCGATGTTCAACAATCTTCGGCGGCTGTTCCGTCGCAGGGCGGAGAGTCGTCTGAGAGTGTGGCTGCTGGTTTAGTAGCCGCGGCGAATCAGCGTCCACAGGGCAAATGGCGAGCACAGCAGCAACGGCCGGGTCTCCAGCGACGACGACGACAGGGGTAGGGTCTACAGCAACAGCAGCAGCAACCGATAGCGCCATAGCTGGGTCGGGCGAAGACGATAGTTTGGCGTCATGTCGTCTTCCCCATATGATGTCAATCATCTCGCCAACGTCAGCCGTGCCAACCCCAAAATCGGCGCCATCGTCACCCACCGAGCCGCTCCCAAAACCGCTCATCCAACGTTCAGCTCTCAATGACGGAAAAAGAGCGCTGCTCAAAGAAATCGCCTCGAAATTGAGTACGTAACATTTTGATGTGGCATTATATTATATTATATCTATATATATTACATATCGTCTCGTAAAAATTTGCATTATATCTATTACACGCGATCGTACGGCAGTTGTACTACATAGGCCTAGATTTTACTGGCCACGGTATGTAGAGTTCCAGAAAAACTATGCAAGCATTTAACAGAGAAAAGCTATTCAAGCATTTATAACAAACAAACAAAAAACAAGAGAGACTTTTTGCTGTGCTTACATTATAAATACTGTTGTAACCATTGTTCTTTGCAGGAAATGCGCATCGATTCCCGAGGAGCCGAAGAGCAAGCGGGGCTCGTTTGCTCTTGTGCCTGGGAGTGACCCGTCGGACCTTCTGCACGGCATCGGGTCTTCATTCGGCGCCTCTAGTTCTCTTCGACGTTCAGCTCCGCCGTCAGCTCCGCCGATTCAGCGACTACGGCATTCCGCGACCGTGCACGGACCATCTCGGTGATGACGCCCACACGACAATCGACTTCAGCCGACTTCTGTCCCTGGCAGGAGGAAGTTGTGTATGCAGGTACGTGGTGGAATGAAAAACATCGTTTTTTCCTAGTCTGGCGGCTGCTGCTAATGTACCGCTAATTTTGCACCCCGTGCATGTTGTACTGCTTCTTTCATACAATTGAGGAAATAAATTTCATTTAAATTCTTCTCTACTTCTAGACAGGCCTCATTTGTACAGGTAGTAGTGAGATTTAACAGTTGCAAAGAGAAAGAGAGATCGTTTTTTGTACTGTCGTTTGTTTTTGGGGTTACGTGCTCGTGCGTATGTATTTAGTTAATTATTTTCGTACAAGTGGTGTACGCTTTGCGTCAACAAAGTAAGCTTAATTTGACCTTGTTTAGTTCGTTGTTAGTTAGAATGCATAACGTACACATGTGTTGAGTTAGATGTAAAACTCCTAAGCATGCTATTTATGGTATGGTTTAGAGTGAGTGGCCTTTCGTGTGTACTGCTGGTTGACTCTAAATTATGGAGACTATACAATATATATATATATAGTTCCAAAAAATGCTGTACTATTAAAACGTTATGAGTTGGCCCTGCTAGTGGCAATTGCGCGAACGAAGGCTTAGCGGCTCTAAGCAGATGCCGTTGAGTTTATTTTTCTCTTGGCTTTGCTTCGTGATACGGTTTGCTTCTCGGTGTTCGACGGACAGATCGGGCATGCCTGTCGCCGAAGTTCCTATTCAGCCGTCTTTTTTCCGATGAGGCGAGTTTTGGTCGAGCTACGTCCGGCACCGAAGTACCGGCAACAGTCGCAGGGAGCGGGCCAAGCTCGAAGGTGGCGGCCTCGACCTTCTCGCAGCCCCTCATGGTAATCATGCAGTCAGCTTCTCGAATGGGCCATCAATGTACTATAATTTGACCTAGCATTGATTTTAGTGTTTTTTTGCAGCGTGAAGGCGAAAGAAAAATAGCTTAAGAAAAAGGATAGAAATATAAACGGGATTCTGGTGAATTAGGCAATGACCAAAGAGGTGAATGAACAATGAACAAAAAGTTGCACGAGGAAATATGTGCATAGGTTTTCGGAGATGTCAGGTGCCCACGAATTTACGTGTGACCTTTGATCAAAATTCACCTTACCATTGTAAGTATAGTCGTTATTAGTACTCAATATTTATCGCTGTCTAGGTTGCGCTGTTTACATAAGCCCGTGGTCTGCTGTAGTGTGTCGTTTTGAATCGTCACATTTAATAATAATAATAATAGCTATTAATTAGATTTTATCATAAATGTAATTGCCCGCTAATAATAAGATGCATTATAGTTATTGCTACTTGCGTGAATGCCGTCATTGTAACAATTACTGGGTTGATCTGCCTAATGTTGACTATTGCGCATTTGGCGATCTTTAGGTGCCGGCGAACGCGGATTGTAGCAACACGCTGACAGTTCTCGACCGTACGCTTGCATATGAGACGCACAAAATTGGCGTCATCTATGTTGACGCTGATCAACAGGACAGCGAGCCAAGAATTCTCGCCAACGCCTTCGGCAGTCGACGGTTGGTTTTCCTTTGCAACTCAGATTGACGATGATGAGACGTTAACGGCGCGCGCTGACACACTAGGCTGCTAGTTGTACAACGGGAAATTCGGGCGTATGTGAGATGGAAGTAGAGAATCAGAGAGAAACGGAGGGGTGGCAAAAGTTCAATATGAAAAGGCGACAATGCCTAGGATCCAATCATCTATCGAAGTAATGCCACAAATATCCCGGTCATGTAGGTTAGGGGATCACCAGGTTTTTTAGTGGGTTTGAGAGTTCCACGCTATCCAGACCAAACGGTGTGCATTATGCATTTTTGTTCCTGGCCCCTTGTAAAAAAGGATTTTATTCAAGGACTGGTTGCAAACGATCGTTCAGTGAAGATGCATTTGTTTCATATATGTACACAAACGGGATTCTTTATGATTCTCCTTTGCCGAAACACCGTTTTTTGTGTTTTCGTGGTTTTCTCTATTTGGTGTCTAGCTTTATTTTTCTTTGATTCGTTGATTCGCGAGCTCCTACGTAAACGTTTTTCAGGCACTCCTATGATGTTTTACATGTTTCATTATGCGAATTTAGCAATTGTATATTGATGTTATCAACGCTTCACGGGTCATTTAGAAGTTGTATCGAGAGAGATAGGCTAGCTGAGTTTATAGCTTACCGGTAGCAAAGTCGCGCAAATGAAAAGCCAATAGTCGAATACCTTTACACATTCGGGAATTGGACAAACTGCTAGAGGCGAACTCCCTCAATGCTTAAAGAATGTTAGACATATAAATGACAGCTGATGAACATAAACCGCCATGACTAAACGTCGGTATCCTGTTTTTTAGGATATATGACATTCTTGCAAGGACTGGGAGCCTATGTTCGGCTGAAGGACATTCATGGCGTTTCAGTATATAGTGGAGGCCTCGACACAAAATATGGCGAGGATGGAGAGTTCTCGATTGCGTGGCATGACGATGTGATGCAGGTAATATAAAAAAATATATATATATATATATATATATATAACTCTGTATCGTCATCCTTAGTATCTGCAGTCTATCCCCGACATCATCGCTACTCCCACATAAGGTCAGCTGTATTAGGATTAAACACTGCCACGAGACTTTTAAAACATACGTAATCGCAACCTCTCATTAAAAGTAGTTTTACAATGTTATTTGATCACTAACTCTAATCGCAAACCACTGTGACGAGACTTTAATACATGTACGACCGCAACTTCTCGGTACAATAGTTCTACAATGTAATCCGAAAACTAACTTTAATATATATATATATATATATATATATATATATGTCTTTGAATACTTTCTAACTTACGACGATGAATGATCACACATGTCTTGTTAGAAGCACTTATATGTAAAGATTGCGGTTGTATATTACCATTGGTATTTATTTGTGAGTTATTCACATTAACAGCGTGTTTAGAGTTACGTATGAATACTATGAGAATAACAGTTAAACTTTGAAAAATTTTACCGAAGCGTGCTCTTCTAGTACACTTACGCAATACATTATGCCTTATTATAACAACCTTCTTGTATTCAGTACGTTTGGCAGCTAACTTTTTACGACCGCCAGTAAGTACTCTCGCTTCGTTGATTTTCATCGTTATTTTTGCTGACTAGGCTGTTCGTCGTATATCTTGTGCTCGTAGGTAATGTTCCACATCGCGACGTTAATGCCAACCCGCGAGTCCGATCCGAAATGCTCCGGAAAAAAGAAACACATTGGAAACGACTATGTAGTCATCGTCTATAACAACTCAGGACATGAGTACACGCCACCTGCAAGGGTAATTGATCTCGTTCTCTATATTGTAGATATATATCAATCGCCAATTGATCACAAACACGATGTCCATTATTGCTAAAATGAATTATGCACTCACCTAATCTGGGCTAAGCATGGTTCATTACTTGAAAAAGCGGTTTGTACCTGTTGAGATAAAAATCTTTTAAACTATTTACGCTTATTGCCT
Organism: Dermanyssus gallinae; assembly: GCA_003439945.1. NCBI lineage: Eukaryota > Metazoa > Arthropoda > Arachnida > Mesostigmata > Dermanyssidae > Dermanyssus > Dermanyssus gallinae. Next base: position 44,849 of record QVRM01002132.1, on the reverse strand, counting down.
TGTTGAACTCTTGTTTGTCTATCCAGTCAAATTTCCTTCATGCGTGCATAATCGTCACGCCCCAGGCGGAAAGCACATCGATCGTTCGGGTTTGGCTACGAAAGGAACTTCAAACAGAGGTTAGGTGAGAAACATATAGATCCAGGCGCGCTCTGGCTGTTGAGGTCATGCATGTATTGATTACATGGCAAACATACTGTACGTTTTTTATAAGAAATTCCCTCTAATTATACGATATACAACTTTAACAAGCAATGCCGTGGAAACCAGCAGCAGGTAGATAGAATAGAAAAGATGGAAGACACCGCTAGATACACAGCGAATTCTCCTTGTTTCTTTGCGGTGATTGTCTTGCGTTTTCCGCAAAACCTGTGCCGGTGTGAAACCCGCCCAGACACATGGTACACAGCTTCTCAATGAAATTTCTATCCATCCTGGTCGTGTTCTCCTAAATCACCTTGAATGGAGGGCATCGCCAGCGACTCCAGTGGCTTTTGATCACTATCTAACACAAACGATTGCTATTAATATGATAAGGAATTTTCTTTTTGCCTGTTACTAAGATTAAGAATTTTCTTCTTTTGCCGTTACTAGGTAACTCCTGATGAGGAGCTCACTCGTGGCTGCTCAATTCGAGACGACGCTCTGCCTAAATACGCTCGGCAACTTGCACTCCACATGAACGTAAGTACACATCTCTCGAATGCCGAGATGCAAGTGGATTCCTAATGTCTCGATTATATTATTTTTACTAAAAACACTTTTTTACTGAAATATGCCTTACAGTTTTGCTCTCGAATGCAAATCTATATATATATATATATATATATTTTTTTTTAAGATAATTTTTGTTCATCTAAAATATCGGCAGCATTGCCGCTAATTCTCAGTGGTATGGTTTATCTATTCTCAATAAGCATTGCTCAAAGAAGATTTGGTCAACACAGGGATCGAATCGGCGACATACCGATATATGACAACCATGACTAGTGCACTGGCTTTAGGCATGATCTTGATACCCATACTTTGCTTTCACATTCATTCATTGACACTCGCTCACACACCGCTCTATTTAACGATAAAGTTAGCCGTGGTGTTTTTGCTGCAAACGGTTTTGTTTTTGCCTAACTTGATTGCTTAGTATGTTTATGCTTTTCACGTTTTTGATTGTGCTTGTTGTTATGTTGTTTATTATCGTCATCGCTCTTGTTGTGGATGCCGGTGTCGTTAACATAGCAATCATTCTCGGAATTGTTGTTGAACATGATTATTACCAGCATTATCATTTTAGGGTTTTAGTGCCGCTTTCAGAGTGGTCTTCACATGTAAAAGTAGTATTAGTTGTAGTTAACTATTTGTAGCAGGTGTTTTATATTGACGAATATATCTATTTTTTGCGGTATGATCGCGATTTCAGATTGCTTCGACGATCCACATCATGGGATCGACGTATGTCAACAACTGGCTGGAACGTCTTCGAATCATTCGCCGACTGCGAGACAAGGTGCAAAACAGGACGGCACCTCCGGAACTGCAAAGCAGCACCATGATACCCCCGTTGTAGTCTGTGATTCGCTTCCGGGTCGGAAATCAGCCGGCCGTGCAACTCGCTCAATTGAAATATGCTATTAACCACGAAGAATTTCAGGGCGCAGGAATTGTGTCCAGGTATCCGAGGGCTGGGCATAGTGAACCAACAAAATAGGCCATAAAACAGCGTCAGTTGTTCAGCTCCGATGGTGCTGTTTCGAAACTGTCGTCACCTAGGACGGATTGCGAAGCGTGGGTAGAAGTATAGACGACTACAAGAAAGCGAGGCACTTAAATGCGCAAGGAAAGGCAAGAACGCCGTCGGGCGCAAAGTGCCGTCGTGAGAAAAGGTGACGTGAATGCCGTCGAGCTGGTGAATTTCAACTGCTGTGTTGACCGATGGCATGGTTCGCAACTGGCCTGTTTTTAGTTAGGCAGCTTGACGGGTTAACAATATATATAGGACAAACCCCCGTGTTGAGGGGTCAGAACAGTCACCGACGGCGTGATGAAGTCCGGCGTATGTAGTGTACGATGTATGGGAATGTGTGTGTGAATAAGTGAGTGCATGTCTATATGTATGTATATGTGATGGTACACGTGCGGCTTCTTGCGCTTTTTGCAGCGAATATTGGCATACCTGGTGATGAGACGAGCCATAGAGAGAGTCTGATTCTAGAGACCTTGAGCCGCGTTCTCGCTCAGAGATCACTCACTTAGACACTGTTTAGACGAGCAGAAAAATGTTGGTTTTGTTTTTCCCATATTTGTTGGAGTGACAAACGTGCACGGTGCTGCCCAGTAAGGCCATCATTGCGGACGTCGCCCAAAGCTCTGCAAGTTGAGAAACATACGTGAAACCACCGCAGTAGAGCGGCGATTTTGTGGGCAGCTAGGCATCAGGGTGGCCCACATTGTCGTGCTTGATAAAAGTGGTATTAACGAAGATAATAAAGCAATAATGTCATGCATTACACGTGCGCCATATGACCGCTTCAGTACAAAACTGAAGCGCTAAGACTCGATAGCCAAACGTGTCAGCAGCAAGTAACCAGTATATATATATATGCATATATAATACATGAGTATATATATACACATAACAAATGAGTCAGCTGCATGACGTTCGGGTTTGCTTCATTGTGCGTATATAAACAGCCTGAAATATCTTAGAGGGTATGTATAGCATTTGTCGTCAAGCTGCCGGTAATCGAAGCATATGTGGTGCTAACCTATAGACATCCGACTGCTGTCTAACTTCGCTTCTCTTGGGAGAAAAGTATCTGCCATTTAGTAAGAGCCGTCGTGGACTAAGTCAAAAACGTAAGAATGATAAAGGAGATGTTGAAGGCGATTGTATCATATATTGCCCCGCTCACTGGTGTGGAAGTTTAGTTCTGGGCTTTGTGTGATGCGAACAATCGCACCAGCGTAGAGTTTTTGTCATTCTCTCTTGACGGGACACAGCCAGTGCCGTGGCCACGGCTCTGTCCCTCCTTGTGTGGATTAAGTTCAATGTCGCGGACTACATTACTACAATGCAATATTTATTGTAAATGCTGGTCGAATAAAATAAACGTTGCACATTATATATGTGCTTGAATTTCGATCATATGCAAGTTCTACAAAATATGTAGCCAAGCTTTAGTCCGAATCAACTTACATATATTGATTTTCCTATTTCTAGTGCCATTGTAAAGAAACGAAAACTAACAGAATTCAACTTGTTCTGTCTTCTATGAAGTAGCGTTTTTAAGTGATGCAGTTTGATAATAAGACGCTCAGACGTACAGGCAAGTAATTTCTATATTAGGTAATTTATAGTAAATATCTCATTGCGGACTATCTGTATGGATATTCGGTTTGACTGGAGCCTCGTAACCGACGAGACGGGCCTGATAACGAAAGGTAGGCCCTCACGGCGACGGCAAAAACGCAGGCGTTTGAAATTCTTTGGTCATTGGAATCTCTTGATATAGTCCCAACGGAGATGGGGCCGCGTAACAAGGAGGAAGTTTCGAAAAATATCCTCAACCGCATCGAGCGATGCGAATAAGGTCGAAATCAAGTGGTATTGATTTTGAATCGAACATGATTGACAAGAATTAAGTTATTGCGAACATGATCGACAAGAATGAAGCAATTTCCGTCGTCAGCAAAGCCATGTTGTAATGGCACTTGCGGGCAGGGGACAGCAGCTTGTCGCTCAACGACAGCATTGAACACACCCAGAGTCTACTGCGCTGTCCACTGGTGATGCTGATAAGACTTAGGAACCACCAAGTCGCTTGGGTGGCTAGGTAGGGTCTATCTGATAGTGCGCGTTCGCCCTGAGAATTGCAATTTAATGCGTTTCCTACACATTTTCTGGACACGAACGCAAGCCTGAGAGTCATCGTAGAGTTTTTATCATTCTCTCTTGATGGGAATCAAGACCTTTGTTATTAGGATATTGTTAGCGATATTGTTCCGAACGACGTCCACTGCATATATGAACGATATGCTGACTGGTTTCCGGACGGGTGGCGAGGTCGAGGAACCTTGGCAAGTGGTAATTAAGATACTCTGCGGCGCAGGCATGGTCTTGAAAAAGTTCCAGCCTAACATCCTGGAGTAGCGCCGAGCGTTTGGGGAGAAAAGGAATTTGTTATAGTGACGTTAGCGGTCCGGCTTGTAACCAAGATACGTGAGCACCTAGATTCGGATTGCAAGAGCTATTGCTAGTCCGATGAACAGGTTGTGTTACATTGGATTCACTTTATCACCCTGAATCGGTGGGAAGTATTTGCAAAAAATTGTCCAGAAGAAATATTGAAACTAACGAAAGCATCATAATGGATCAGTCATTGTCCTAGTGATTATAACCCCGCAGATCTACCCTCCAGAGGAGTATCGATGGCCAAGCTTAAGAAGAGTTCCTTGCGGTTTTAGGGACAATAATCCTAAAAGAGCCAGCGGCGCAGTATTCTACTTTTCAGTTTAGGCAGGGCTACATGAGCAGTGTACGGCTGTAATTTTATCATTTGGACGTTCATTATCAAAGACGATAACCTGTGCACCCGTGTGCATGCTAAGCATGGTTGAATAAGGTATATGGTCAGCAAAGAGACTACGCTTAACACCAAGAATATCTGTCCACTATAGCGACTGCGGAAATTCTCTAAACGCTTAGAAGTGTAATGTTCCAGCGAATATTGTGATTTTACTCGTTCGTGGGTTAAAATAACGTAGACGAAATGGGGCCGCCTTGTGTCAGATGCCGAAGAACGGGAGAAGACAGCGTGATAGTTCAAATGGAGAGAACAATGACACTTGGGGGACAGATCGGATGGCGTTCCGAGAGTGATCCGCGTTCTAGCAGTTACTGATGGGTCGGCCTCAGACAAAGTCCGGTCCAGTGGAAGAAGGATTGGACGTTGGGAAAACCGTAGTCCTTACAAACAGTGACGCCGCAGAGCTCATTGGTGGGCGAGGCGAGACAGCGGTAGATCAACGGCACTTGTTCGTTGACGTGTTAGACCTCAGAGGAGCTTATTGAAACTAGCATCCCGGATGTGCTCCAAGCCGTCATCGGAAAAACTTGAAACGGAAAAGGCATCACTCGTGCACTTATCGAAGGAAGGCTCTAGCAACCTAGAGATCTCCACGAGGCTCTCTAACAACAGAGGCCGGCAATTGTGAAGATCGATATTGCAAAGCATGCTCTTGAAGGCGATTAAAGAGTCTTAGGAAAGGCCCTAAACCAGTTCAGGATCCTCCCAAGAAGGAAAGGTTTGCACAGCCGGCTGGGGCTGGTCGTGATGACGTGCAAGCATAGAGGAAGGAAAGAGAGGAGATAACCGACCGACAAGGTCTATTCAATGCACCTCCATCGTAAGGGTTGCGTACTTTGTTGTACCATCTGACCATGTTATGTCACGGTCTGTGAGGAGGGATACATGGGCTAAGGGAGTAACCGCATAGACTCCATCTCACAGTTTTGAAGAAATTCCTTGCAATTCCGAACCTAGGCGTGGAGGGCGGTGAGTATTACGGGTTTAGTGGGTTCGATAGTCCCATACTGATCACTGGGGGCTGCCAGTTATGTACGAGTATTTTTATAATGCATTTCCGCAAACCATACGAAGAGTCTTCTTTGCAATATAGGCCCTGACTTTACAGCATTACGTTTTTTAAAGTATTTTATAGCAGCTCTAGTCACTCTGAGAATCAGCAAATATTTCAGATTAGTTATAATTTATATAGACAGTATCATTAAAACGACACATCAATCTCAAAATCGTGCAGCGTTTACCACTTTGCGCTAAGAAATACACCTACATTTTAATGTTTAGAAATAAACATTAACGTTTATTATTATTATTATTGGTTTATTAACACCCAGGTTGGGTAAATTATAAACAAGTACATCAGTCTCAATTAGTGGTTCTTCTAAATCACCGGATCTTCTCTCATCTTGCGAGTTCAGCTATTGACTGAACTGCTGGACATGCCGCGGCGTGGTATCTATCGCAATGGCCTAAGCATCTCGCACACCTTCAGCTCTCTTGAGGATTGTAGTTAGATGCCTGTTATTATATTCGGCTGCCCGCTCGGTTGTACTGCTGCTGCCGCTCGAATGGCTTTTCCTACTCTGCTTCCAATATGCTTTCGGAAACTGCTACCATTTGACGTTATAGTGACCCCCGAATAGGTAAATTTATTTACAAAATTTACCACATTACCCCCTGGCTCGAAGAACGTCGCCTTTCGCCAATCGACCTCCTCTTCGAAATTTTACTGCTACTGTCTTTTGCCAGTTAATACTAAGTCGCCATCGTCTCCATATAATCAATTAGCCGTTCCAGTCCCTGCTTAACCCTAAATAAACTCCTGCTATAGATTGCAATGTCATCTGCATACACTAAAGTACTTGCCCACTTTCGGGTCCACCCCAGCCTAACTCGGTTGGGTAGCCCTCCCAATAGTACTGAACAAACCAATGGGCTAAGTCCGTCACCTTGGGCAATTCCTGTCCTCTGTGTTACTTTTCCTACAATCCCGATACCCTTGTAGAAGTATATGCCAATTTTATGTTCTATAGAGAGCCTACGATTCAACGGGATTAAAAAGACGTGAAGACGAACAGGAAAACATAATTTACGACTGTTTATTGAGCACTGGTAAAAAGTTACTTACGCCAATGTTGCGCTTTCCTACTACTCCTTAATTTATTGAATTTATTTTCCGTGGCATAGGTTCATATTGACGTTCGTACCTAACGCTATTCGGGACATACATAGCACTACGGGCCCAACTGTTAGCTTAACTCAGATCTGTTACATTTTAGAGTGCGAAGATAATTTAGCGAGCGACCTACTAACACCGATTGTTCTTTAAGAGCATCTATACGCTCCGGTATAAATGAAGGCTACGAAAATACATATATTAACTTTACTGATTATAGTCGAGTGTGAGTTCGCACGAAGCTAGGGACTTGTGCTGTATACTCTGTCGGACCATCGCGACTTGGCTAAATATTCTCGTGGACTGAAGCTTACCTTATAAAATGACCTTTATTCACACAAGGTCGCAGGTAAAAAGCGAGAGCGGGGTGGCCCTGGTATGGCGGATGGGGACCTCCGGCCAGATTGATCTGACGACGGTGGACTGAATGGCTTCATCCATGTTTCATCGAGGAAGCGATATCTGGAGGATGTCTCGGGTACGGCTTCCATGTATAGTGGAAGTTGTAACCCTGGCTACACACCAATGAACCTGTGACGCTTCATTCAATCGTTGGGTTTTGCAGTCGTCAGATGTTGGCAACTTAGTGGACGTGGCAACGAACAGATTGTCTGCTCTTTTAAAATCCAGGTTCCATTTGTTGGCATTGACCGGCTGCTATTCCTCGATTATTGGCCAAAACACGGCCTAAAGACGCGTCCTTTTTTAAACAACTTCCGAGGACGTGGGCGGAAAGATGCTCAAGGTCCGCCGCCGGAAGGTCCAGTTGGTGTTGGGAACCCCATGTAATGCACAGGACCTCCGATCTGTGACGAGGTTCGATGATCTCACGCTCCTTATGGACAGCACGCGTGAAGACTGTGAGATGTCTGGTAGAATCGACGGCACGATTGAGTGATGACGGGATAGTGCGGGTTTAAAATTGTGAGTGCTGATTACTGCTCTGTTATTGCTAGCAAGTGCTATACGCCAACCATCAATCTCATCACTTGTTCCAATGTTAAAACTAATACAGTGTCATTTATGTCGTTGACACGGTCTTTTCCAACCATTACCCAGCAGGGATCTCACTGACGGGTAATGAGGCATCTTTAACGTCGTTAACGACGAAACCAAGTTCGATGGCTGCGAGTCTCTATAGGAGGTTTGATGAAAACAGCTGGAGAAGGTTTCAAGACGGTGTCACTAGGGTGGATTGGGTATAAGTTCTCGACTCCTGTATAGCGATTGCTCCCCGTTGCAATAGCGAAGGGCTTCGAAAAAGGTAAACGGCTTAATATGGCTTACTAATTAGTTGGTTCATTTGAGGCATACTGTCGATCCCGTGCGCCATCAATGGATTAGCACACGGTCCGCAGATGACACAGAGGGGCTCCAGAAATTGCACGTGTTATACAAGGTAGAACTGAAAGTGGCTAGGGGTAAACCTACTACAAGGAGCAGTTTGCCGTTGTACGTGACTGCCCTGCCAAGTTTCGGGGTTCTTTAATAAAATCTGCGGCCGTATCAGAAAGTCTAGAGCGATGCCAAGTCGACAACTGATCGAAGACAGGGAGCTGGAGAAAGTCCAAGAGATAGTGGACGCACTGAGTGATTTCTCACCTATCGGTACAAAAACTACATATTTGCTCCCCCCTCAACAGCCGATTGGCAATTTTTTTTGAACATATGGGCCCGTTCCGAGCCCAACGCATTCTTCTTTAATGTTATCATAGCTCAGGAACTGCGAATCGCTGTTAAAGACGTAAACACATACCCGCTTGATGGCGGTGGAAACGTGCCCGGCAAATTTGACTCTAAATTCATTGACATCTTAGCGGCTCCTCTAGTTGCCGTATTCAGTTCATCTTTCATTTAAACCAGTCGTTTTATTTATTAACAACGCGACATTTTGGGCCACCACTTTGAATTAACCACGGCCATTCACTGAGCATCATCAATTGTGACGGATATTTGGTTGTAGTCGAAAATTCGAGAAACACATCGCACGCCAGCAAGCTACGTCACGAAACAGAATTATCGCATAAAACGTGTCCGCAGTTTACGTTTGTTTCATTGCATTTCGAGCGTCTCAAATAGAAGATCTAGGTACTCTGCTGCGTGGGCGGGCTCTAAGTTGGTCCATTAGTACCGTCTAGTATCGTAAAGGGTGCAGGCTCTATTTGTAAAGGGTACAGGCCCCATGTGGTCTTTTTGCTTTTCCTTCTCTCTCTTTTTCTCCAGCCGGCCACGAGGGCTGCTTGCAACTTCGTGGCCATCGTCCGAGATGTGAGTACCGCGACATTGCGCATCGTGTTCGAAGGTTCGCGTGCGTCGCGCAGAGTTCAACTGAGCTTTGCCAGCACCGCGGTGTTCTCGTTGTCGGTGAACGGACTCTGCAACTAACTGGGCGGCGGTCGTAATCTTGCGAGCGATTCCAAAATTGCGTCGACGGTGTGGAACCAGTACGAATCGGGCCGGAAGGTCGTATTGTATCGCATCGACATAGCAGACTCCGGAGCGATGATATGCATGTGAAGATGACTCACCGAAATAAATGCGGCCAATGGAAGCCTCTTCGACATTCCCTCCAGGAGCCTCCTCGGAGGAGATTCCAACACTTTTCGGCCGAGATCTGCCATTTGGCGGACCATGTCAATGTGGCGATCATCAAGGCAGCGCGCATCGCGGGTGTGCTCTTTCGGGATGACAAGATAGTGGTGTGTCGATGCTGGGTAGATATCGGAGATGACCACAAACTGCGAGTCGTGATGGTGGATTGTTGCTGTCGGATCATCTTCTCTGGCGATTCGACAAAATACGCATTCAGGAGTGCTCGCGCTAGACGTCCACGGCAACAAGCTAAATAAACGGCTCAATCGACGGCCTAAGATACCGCCGCGGGATGGCGGTTTATTAGAGTCCGCGATCCCTGAGCTGAGGGTCGTAATCCGTTGACTTCCTCCCGACGTAGCTTTCGACGGAGCTTTTCGTGATGGACGAAGAAAGTGGTAATTTTCTGAGTATTGTCAATACGTCTGTTCATTCCACATCTTTTGTAAGTCTCCGGACTTAGCCCACTGGGTGATATCGTAAGAAAATGACAAACATGTCGGTGGCCTCGGTGGCATCTTATGGTATCACATTAATTTGGGAACACCTATCCGATCAGCAGCTTAACGCTCTCGACACGGTGAAGGGCCTCCCTAGAAATGCACAAAACAGGTTAACCCTATAGTTTGTCTAGGACCACGCCGTTCATCGAGGATCTGGTAAATCGCTTCCAACTTCCGACCACCGCGTCACTGCGAGAGTTCCGTAGCCACTTCGAGCAGAAGATGAGGGAAGTATCAGAAGCGTTCTACAAAACACCGGCAATGTTGGACAATACATGGATGGAACCTCTCTTCGAGCAACGACACGTTCTCACGCGCTACTCCGTCCATGGGTTCCACCACAAACTGTGCCACCGCACTGGGCTCCATAACCCTTCCGATGAGTGTTGCTGCAAATTTTGCGGCCTTGTCTGCACCAAATATCATCATGAAACATGTCGGTCAGCGCCAGCTATCTGGGCGTTAGGTCGCTGACATCTTCCGGAGATGCATATACAACATATTCTATATATGTTCAAGAATAACGAAAACGAATGCCGTTTCCGAGATTTAATGAATAAGTGTAACGTAATGTAACCAACAATACCGAAAGGTGATGTAATAATAAAAAAAGTTTGTTTCATTTAAAACGGAAGTGTTACCAGAACACCTCAAGACATCTGCGGTGACTTCGCTATATAAGGGTAAGGGCAAACGAAACAACCTGGTAACTATCGCCCGATATCCTTGGTGTCTTTCGTCTTAAATGTATTTAAGAAGCTTGCTGAACAACAGCTAGAAAGTCATTTAAGCGATTTAAACATCTTCCCTTAAAATCAATTCGCTTTTTTAGAAAGGCACGATTAACTGACTTGGCATTGGTACATATCTGGTGGGAGATCATTCAAGCTGCGGAGGATGAAAATATGTGCTTTGGTGCATTTTTTGACGTAGCCAAAGCCTTTGACTGCCTCTACGACTCTGAATTTCTTAAGATGCTACAATAACTGGGCTGCGCACCAGAAGTAACCACAGTTAGTGCTTTAAATCGTATTTTAGTGGACTGGGCAAGTTGTGGCGGTAGGAGCTTTAAAGTCCGCGACGGGAATTGCATCCACTGGCACGCCCGGGAGATAGGTGTACCCTGGATACCTTTTATGTTCAATTGTCGGTCAGACGACACCACTTCACAATACGCATTGTATTCAGCACGTGGAAACCCGTAATGAGAAGGGGGAATTTCTTTATTTCAAGGGTATAATCTTGTCAGATGGATATCTCCTTCGGAGTAAGGGGCTTATCTGGTTTTTCTCTTTGGTTCCAAAGCGCTACGGAGCCAATTCGAGCTACTGAACGACTCTATGGAGCGCCATGTATTCAACGACCCTCGTTCAGAATTACGCGATTAGAGCCTTCATTGGCCTTCCTCACCAAGGACCAGCATAGGGCTTCTCAAACTTGATCAGCTGAGACTAGTCCTTGCGGTGCAGATAATGAAACTCTTTTAGACTGTGCTTTTGACTTTGCCCTGGTCCCAGTACGGTCGTGGCGCTATAGGGACCAGCTGAAGGTGCCAGAGTTCAGACACATCTTTCTTCGGCACTCTCTGGCCTACATGTTGCCCATCATTTGGAACGAGCTACTCTTGGCGCTTTAAAATGCAGGCCGGACTGCTGTTTTTAAACGACATAATCTCTTGTAGCTCAAAAAACGAGAACACACCTGACTCGTAGTGAAATGTTTTAAACGTATATATATATATATATATATATATATATATATATATATATATATTGTTTATTTCGCAATAACATTGCATTTCAAGATGGTACATAATTACAAGACAATTCATTCATTTTATACAATTTGAACACTTCAGCGACCGTCCTACCGGGCAAAAAAGTGCAAAGACCGCCGATGCTTCTGACAGCTCGCTGCGTGGTATTTAGCGCATATCTGCGAGCAGAACCGGCAAAGACATTGATCGCCCGCTTGGTGAAATCCTTGGGTCGAACATACCAAGTGATGATAGCCATGCACAATACATTTTGTGTACACGTGCCGGCTAGTGCATGCCATTCCATCTCAAAGCTTCCTGGCGAGGTACACATCCAATTGCGCTACCTCTGCCGAGGCCTCGGTCACTTTTCCCTGCCACTCCAACAAAAATTGCTGAAGTGGTCCTGTAATAGGTGACCTAAGCCTGACTCTGATTGTTTCCACTGCCGGCCCGCAACCCGCTACCAGGTACACGAAGCGGCTTTTTGCCGTCCGGGGTAAGCAAAGGACCCGCTTCATATATATTGTGAACCATCTTTCTAGCTGCGCAAAATTTGCCGCTGAAAGATGGCCCCACACCATGCCAAGGCTGTAACTCAACATTGGTACAATCTGAAGCTCAAAAAGACGCACGGCCGCACTCAAAGACAGTCGTCGAGGGTCTCTCACCTCTGTGTGAATAGAGGTAATAGCCGCTCGACACCTGTCGCCGATGTGCTGGGTAAAGGTCGTTCCCGTATAGTGTAGTCTCAGACCCAACTACAAGAAAGAGTTGACAAACTCCAGCGGTTGGCCACAACAGGGTATTACGTCTGCTGCGGCCAATCGACCCCCACGGCGAAACTTCATGGCATTCGTCTTCCGCGCATTTATTTGCAGGCCCTTACGGTGAAGGTAACTTTCTACGTCGCCGACAATTCGACGAATGGCACCGCGGTCCCGGTGGGCCACTACTATGTCATCCGCATACATGACGACGACGGCGTTTTTAAACTCCTCTCGCACATGGCGAGCTAGGACTGCGATGAGCAAGGAGAATGCCAGGCAACTGAGAGGGTCCCCTTGGGGGGTTCCTACGTTTTGACTCAGCTGCAAGGTGTCTTCGCCCCTTACGTTTACTTCAAGGCGGTCTTCAGCAAAGAAGCTGGAGAGCACTCGTAGGAAAGAACCACCCACCCCAGCATGTCGAAATGAATCGACTAGTAGGTGACGGGGAGCTTTGTCGAAGGCCTTGACACAATCGATAAAGACGGCGTACAAGTGACCCCCGGACACAGCCAATACCCGTTCAACTTCCGACTGGAATACGTGGATCGCGTCCTGTGAACCTCGACCTTTCCTGAATCCGAATTGCTCCGGAGGTAGGGCCTTCTCCACAGTTGGAAGCGCCCTCGAGATAATTAACTTGGCGAAGATTTTCTTGAGAGTGCGTTCCGACGCGATACCCCGATAGAGATTTGGATCGTCTACGTTGTCACCGTTTTTGCCCTTGAATAACAGAGGCCTGGCCTCGTGCCAAACCTGGCGTATACCAAAACGTATATTTGTATATAAGTCCTTAACTTGTTTTGGGTTAGTTATAATTTTTTAAGGCTCACGTTCCTCACTCTCTTCCTTATCGCTTTCTCTGGATATACCTATATCCCACAGGCACTGTCTCTCGAACCACTTGAGATCCCAGAATATATTTCAGTATTTAAATATATTCTGCGCGAAGAATATTAGTTTAAATACTTACCTTCAAATAGATACACACGTGCATATATATATATATATATATATATATATATATATATAGCGCACGAGCCCGGTTTAGCACACTTATACATACATATTACTTCAAATAAACGTCTCCAGCCATGCGCGAACATTTTGACGTCGATACGCAGAACAGTACACAGTGGCGCTGCAATTGAACTCGCCTAAAATAAGTTAAGTGCACAAATTGAAGAAGCATAGCGCTCGTTCAAAGCAACAGGGAATGGACACGTCTTGACTTTTGTTATGACCCTATTGTCGACGTCGGGTGGCCTGGACATTGTTGCGCAAGACATCGATCAGCCCTAGATGTATCTCTCTAGATATGTGTTGTCTATCGTCGAAAAGCATGCAATCGATTCTCGTCAGATGCTGTCCATTGAGATCGAAATAGAGCTAGAGTAGGTCTAGATGGTGGCGTCGATGGCACAAACACTTGTGCATTCATATAGACAGCAAAAAAAAAACACGGGCAGTCGTAGCGGAACCGCAAATGCAGGCCCCGACGTTTAGAGGGGAGGCCAAGCTGGGTCCGTTGAAGTATATGTACACCAAGCCGGCGGCTAGCCTGGCCTACTACGCAGGCCCATATTCTTCGGGTAGCCTGCCGGAGCTGGCTATAACAAGCACACTCCTGGCAAGCTTTCACGGCGCACCACCCTCGATGATAGACTAGGTACAGATGAATAGATGCGCATGCCGGGTGTGGCAAAACGAGCCTGTTGAGATACGGCGTAATAGTCCAGTCGTTTGGACACAGAGACACAGTTAGGCAAGGCGGCCTTGAAACGCAATTACCTTTGTCTTCGACCTATTGTATCATCATAGCACAGGAGGCGCACAGAACGGTGGCTGTATGCGACAAATGAATGAATGGTCGAAGTCGGCGAGTCAAGTTGTGCGGGCCAACCGCGTTCCCGGGTTCGCCACCGTTGTTAGTTAATTTCAGTTTAGGTGGCTGCGATATTCATGTGACCAGAGAGATCCATCCGAGAGATGAACCAGATCAGAGGAGAAAAGTATGCCAAAACCATTAGCGGCAGTTCCGACAGTTCCGACACGACTGTTCTGCGCCTTCTACGCGCTATTCGGAGTCCAAATTGACTACAACATTGAATCGTCATCATCGCTGAGTGCGACCAAGAGCCAAGACCAGGGTACGCGGCCTTGGCGTCTCCTCTATATCGTAACGAAGTGTCTCATTGTGTGTGCCTATGCGGCGTTCGTTGTCGGCCTTAGCTGCGGCGTCGTCGCGAGCACCCCGCCAAGGCCGTCACTGCTCGACTTCGTGAAGATGCTGTACCATGTGGTGTCGTTCACTAACATCCTGTATAGCGGCGTGATGATGGCGCGTAACGCGTCGGTGCTCTCGCAGGTTCTGTTTGCATCGCCGCACTTTTCGAGGCGGTTCTATGCCTTCGAGTTTTTCTACCCGCTGCTGCTTTCGGCGCCGTCGTTTCTCGTCGACATCCACGACGCCGTGCAGAACTTTCTCGCCAACCGTCCTCTCGCCGTAAAGATCGGCCAGGCGTGCGGCCTGTACGTGTGGCAGGTGCAGTACGCAATGACGTGCATGTACGTGCAGTGCGAAACAGTCGTCCGCGGCCAGCTCGAGGACATCACGCTGGCCGTCAGCAGAGCCGCTGCGTTCGATCAGGCGGCCGTCGTTCGGCTGACACGCGCCAAATTCGCGGTGCGCAGATCCATTGAGAGCATCAATGCAATCTTCGGCAACGTCCTACTGCTGAGCTACCTGAAGATCTTCACTCTGGTCACGCTTCGCTTTGGGGTCGTCATTCTGTGGGGCACACCTCGGAGTCTTTCGTCACTTCGCGACACTACGTACCTGTGCACCGCGTGCATGCAGATTGCGCAGATCTTCGAAACGACGCGGCTAGGATCGGCGGTCATCGTCGAGGCGCAGCGTGCCGAGCGCATCCTGTACAAGCCCAGAAAGACTTCGGCAGACGAGCAAACTCTTCACTGCCTCATGGAGATACGCGCCGTGTTGGCCTACCGGGAACAGCTGGACGCCTTCACCATTTCGGACAGCTTTGTTAGCCGGAAGGCGACCATAATCACCTATCTGGGAACGATGTTCACGTGTATCGCCATCATACTGCAATTTGACTACGATGTTTTGAGAGCGCTCGACGGAGCCAAGTTGACGTCGGGCATGTCTGCAACACGGAATTAGACCGTATAACCGATATATTATATCATATCTTGGTCTTAGGAAGGGTGTACGCAAAATTGTTAAATATTCTAGTTAATTAAATGTATCAACTTGAGCAGACTACACAGAAGCGACTAGAGCTGAGTAGTAAAATTGATAATATACTAAAAGAAAAACCACTAAAGTGAGCTAACATAAAAAAAAATGAATATCAGATAAGATAGAGTCTAGAGTATCCAGCGTTGTTTGTTAATAAATTTAGTTAATTAAATGTATCTACTTCAACGGACTACAGAAGCGGTTACTGAGTAGTAAAATTGATAATATACTAACAAAAAAACAACTAAAGTGAGCTAACATAAAATATTCTGATATCAGACAAGATAGAGCGTAGAGAGCGTCCTGTGTTTTATCTTATGTCCGTTGTGCAGTAATGGCGTTGTTAATCAGCGGTAGTTTAATGTTCGTGTCCCGTCGACTACAAAACATATCTTTTTATCATTTTTATCTAGTCTGAAAGTTAGTTGCCATCGACAAGATGCCAAGATAGCGCGCGGACCAAATGGCGTGAGACCACTCAAAGGCAGGATCGAACGCTGACGCATCGTATCCAAGCTGCAAGCTAGATTTGCTAATTCGACTGTCCGATACGACAAGTGACTCTGATATCTACTCTGCAACGTAATAGGTCGCGAGAAAACTCTGTCTGACGTATCGGCATTGTTTCATATTTGCACAAGAGACGTATCATTCCTCCCTGACTATTGCTGTCTGTAACGATGCAAAGCGCTTCCAATAGGCACCTCTTGTGAGACATCATTGTGTGATTTGTTATTTTCATTGTTTTTGTTCTCTATTTAAATGTTTGCATATGCCTTATATGCATATGCGTACATATTTGTGATTACACATATATAAAACATTTGTATATATATAAATATATATATATATATATATATATATATATATATATATTTATATATATCAATGTTCATCCTCAATTTGTATGGATGGGTTTACCGTTATTGCTATTATTAATTATGTGCATACCTAATGTTATCAGAAATATAATATATCTGTTGTCCATTGTGCCCATAGTTACCTACGAAGAGGACTTTCTGCCTACCACGCACCGTCAGAAACCGTCACATCTCTACTATTTCAGGCACACACCTGTCTGCGAATCTTGTAGCGCACCTAGTGAGAAGAAAACCACGTCATTAGCTGCACGGTGCACGGATGTGTCGCTGGCGTCACTGCTGAACTCAGTGTTTAGTCGGATAAAGTGCATGTATGTATTTATGCTACTTTTGTTTTATGGAGGAGGGTTAAATACTTTTACGTACTATTGCTACAAGTAGAAAATGAGAAGATCCCACTTTCCATTTGAGCAGTGTGGGACTCGACCCCAGCGGATGGGTGTTAGCCCGCTGAGACTCATACCCACTAACGCACCTCCCCCCTTAAGCTTCACTCTCTGATGGCCCAGATCTCTATAGAACAGTACTATGGGCCATCAGGAGAAGTGGCGAGTGCCACTCGGATCATTTGGCCGGGGTCACTCACGGGTTTCCCCAACGTTCGACGTGTCTTGTACTTTACAATTCAAACATTTATTCACCTTTGCCAGGTAGTATAAACACAAATATATAATATCTCTTCACTGTATACAATAGCGGCTAAAATTGCACCGTTGGGCATGGTCGTGTCACATTGGGGGTTGAGCCCACAAGACATCCGGTATATAAGTATATACTACACGGACTATATGGCTACAACCCAATTTTATCCTATATGAAAATAGACTAGAAAGTGCTCATCGCGAATATTTTAAGATCGGGTCAGTCAGGCTACCTAGGGAAGGGACCAGAGCACAGGAAGCGGCGTGGTATCTTCCACAGTGTGCTTCGCATCTGGAGCACCTGCAATGCTCATCTGGTTCGTGGAAGTCCCGCACGATACACAGTTTATGATGAAAGCCGTGTACGGCATAGCGGGTTACGACGTGACGGTTGTAACGATACGCCCCTCTCCATTCGTTACGTGTCATAGCTCCAGTTTCGAAGAATTTATCATCGATATCCGCGAACTTTATCTCCCAGCATTCAAGGTTGTCCTTGAAAGCCATCGTCGTTGACAGATCGAAGCGGTGCCGCAGATCTTCGATGAACAGCGGTGTGTCTGCTAAGAGATATACTAGGCGGTTCCGGGTCGAGATGTGTAATTCCAGGGCCCTCTTGAGAAAGGAGGCCTTAACACGGTTAAGCTGTTCGAGGTTTTGCGCCGTGAGGTCCTCCCAAATGACACGTATCCCATACGACGCGATCGGGGCTATTTTGAGATCGAACAGTCTCAAGGCGGTTCCGAGTGACAATAACTGCGGCGATTTTATTGCCCATACGGCGGTCACTGCCTTCCTGCACCTCTCGGCGATGTGTGCGGTGAAGCTGCGTCCGTTATAAGAAAACAGTAGCCCTAGGTATGGGAACCTATTTACGTACGCGAGCGGTACACTGGCGTATCGCAAGGTGTCAGTGCCAGTGATCCTGCCGCCCCTCCTGAATTTCATTGCTTCTGTCTTTCTCTGGTTTACCGTTAGACCTAAAGCATTTACAGCGACGTAAAGACGGGCTAAGGCTTGCTGTACCTGAAACCTGCTTGGACCATATATGACCAAGTCGTCCGCGTACAAGATAACTTTGACTAGATTTCTAGGGCCTCTTATTTGGGCGGGCAGGTCCTTCAGTAGGACAGAGAACAGGAGAGGGCTCAGGTTGTCACCCTGAGCTAGGCCTGTTGTCTGGGCAAAAGGTTCGAGTTCGGCGATACCATCCTCGATGGTTACTCTGTTTTCCTGTAGGATGGCCGCGAGAAGGTTGAGCACTTTACCTGGCACTCCGACCTCTGCCAACGTGCGTAAGACCATGTCTCTAGGCGCCGAATCAAATGCTGCCTTGAAATCGACGAAGACTGCATATAGTGGGTTCATCGCTATGGCTAACGCCCTCTTAACGTCCTCCATCAGAATCGTACAGGCGGTCTCTGTCGAGCGATCTCTGCGGAATCCATGCTGCTCGGTCGGGATGGCTCCTACGCCCTCCAGGTAGTCACACAGTCTCCATGTTAGCAGACAAGAGAGTAGCTTATAGCATACGCTCTTCTTCGCGATGCCCCTCCAAGATGACGGTAGGGCCGGATCCCCCTTACCCTTGGGTATAACTAGCAGATTTGCATCCCTCCACTTTGCTGGGAGCTTGCCCGTCCGCAAGCATTCGTTGAATAGCGCGGACCAGCAAGGAGCAAGAAAGAGTGCACATTTTAGATGCTCATTGCGTACTCTGTCGGGGCCGGAGGCTTTATTATTGCGGAGACTTCGAAGTCCTCGTAGGACCTCCTCGACGGTGAACTCCTGCTGGAGGGAGTCCCGTAGCCATGTCGTCGATTCACCCCACACGGCGACTAGGTTTGGCACCTCGCGAGGAATGGTGTCCCGTGAAGCGAACATTTCCGAGAAGTGATTAATGAGGGCTGACGAGCTGATAGGGCAGGCCGCGGTGCTCCCTCGGTGGGCCAGCCATTTGTAGGGATGACGCTCTGCGTCGGCTATAAGGCGAGCCTCCAGCATCTCCTGGTACCTCTTACGCTGCGTCGCGTATGTTTTCCTACAAATTGTTCTGAATATCGAGGCCAGCTGATGGTAACCCGGATGCGATTCCGCTAGGAACCTGAAGGTAATCTGGGCTCGGCGAGCAAGCCGACAGCTGTGGTCGAACCATGCCCTGTGCTTTTTGGAAAAAGGAACTGGCTGTATACTAGAGTGCAGCACTTCGAGTAGACGCTGCGCATACACCTCCGTGTCTATCACGTTCGGCACAGGGAGAACTTCATGAGCACGTTCTAGGAGCAGATTCACATTGAGCCGGCGTGGGAGGGCAAGTCGCCTGGCCGTTCTCGTTGACCCTTTCTGAACCGCGAGGTCCACGGCCACTGGAACGTGGGCTCGAATGCATGCGCCTTCACGAAGCTTGTTGTTTCCTCCTTGATACGTAATCACTTCTTTGGGCACGTTGGTGGCAAACACGTCGATGACCGAACTTCCGGAGTACCCCAAAAATGTTGGCGATACCTTGGAATTGACTATCCAGCAGCCGTAATGTGCTAGGGTGTCTCGGAGGGCTATGGTGCGGCTCGAGTTCGGCTGATCGAGGCGGGCGTTGAAGTCACCAGCGACTACCAGGGGCGCACCAGCTAGGGGAGATACTGCTTCCAGACCGCTGACCAGCTTCTCTACCATAGTTAGTGTAGACTCCGAATCTGCGGGTCGGACATATGCTGCGACTACGGACATTGTCGGGCCTTCTAGGGCTATGACGTTATTCTCCGCTAGACACGTCGTGAAGTCGCCTAGCTTGTGATTATAGAAAACGGAAGTACCCCCACTTGGCCGCCCTGGCCCGCTGCGCTTTTCAGCGAGGCAATGCACTGCATAGAAACTCGGAAGGTCGAAAGGGGTGGTCGCCCAGGTTTCCGTCAGCACTAGGATGTCCAGTCCATCCAATGCGTCGGGGGCGAGGAGCTCTAGCGAAGAAGCTCCCTCGCAGTTCCATTGTGCAATTTTTATTGTTTCTTTTTGTGCGAGGCCCGGCCTCGTTGTGCGCTGCTCGATCGACCTCGGGATCCACTGTAATAGCTGTGAGCGTTGAATGCCGATGGGCCTGTCGTCACCGTTGCCAAGACTTGCTTCACGAATTCTTCTAACGTGGGCAAGGGAGGAGCTCGTGGGGCGCTGAGTGTCGTTGTCGTTTTGTCGTTGTTTCGATCCCATCGACGATTGCTCCGCTTTGGATCCGCTTGGCCATGTTGAGTCGTTCTCGAGAAAACTGACCCGGCTGGGGAACGATGCCTGATCGTGGGGGCTCGGTTGATCTGGGAGGGTCTGTTGTACGAAGCCTCGCGTGCAGCTGTCGATGTTGGTTTGACAATCGGACTTCCAGACTTTTGACTCCTGCTCTTCTCGGGCGACAGGATTCTCACCCCTAAAAAAGGCTTAATTCTTCTCGCTATGTTGTAAGCGATTTTATCCGCGACTTCGCCTTTATAGCTGTAGCACTGACTCTCGACGACCGATCGTTGACAGATTGAGAGGGCGAGCACCGAGAACTTAGCACCGTCCTGGGCCGCTTTCCTCGTCAGAACGTCGTTAGCTACCTTGCAATCCTGACCGAAGAGGGGGACGGAGAGGATGTGCACCTCGGATCCTGGGCGTGCTGATATCAGCTTCTCCGAGAAGTTTTCGACTTTACTGATGTATCTGTCACTTTCAAACTCCATACACTCATGGTAGCCGGCTTGCAGGAACACCGCTACCGGGCCATTTGTGGCATCTATGTATTTTTCCGCTTCGATGAGAACACTGTCGATGTCCATCTTGGCCGCAGAACGGATTGCGAGCGGCGTATTCTTCGGTAGAATTCGCCTCAGCGCTGGGCCAAGCGGTTTCACGATGTTGTCGCCTACCACGAGAGCTGTTTTCCGCGGCGGAGTCGGCGCAGGGCACTCGAGCGGTTTCACCGAAACATCGATCATTTCGCTCTGCTCGGTCAGCTGAGCAGACTGCCTATGCTTGGACTTCCAGCTTCGCATTTCCTTTTCAAGCTCTCTCACGCGATGGAATAGAAAAGTCACCAGTTGCATTGATTCACTTTCTAGCGCACACTGATCCAAACATTTCATTAACTCGTCTATTGATTGGTCCGCTGTTGGCACTGAGCAAACTCTACACCGCCATTTGTACGACGGATCAGCTGTCGGTGCAGCTTCGTCATTAGTTTTGCAGGCCACGTGAATAACTCTAGCACATTTCGAGCAACACACGGATAGTGTACCTTGTAAACCCTCTTCACATCTCGCGCAGTAACTCAGGTAATTCAGACGAGGTTCCTTCGCACGCGGGGACGGCGGATAGGGCAGGGTTCGTTTTCTAGCCCCTGTGGGCACTGCTGCTACCGTGTCATCTGTTGTTATTGTTTTTGTAGTGCCCGCCGCACTGCTGACCGGCCCCTGTTGATGTTGCGGTTGGATCATTCCGTCACTGTCCATTCCGTCGAATAAGGTTTTCTTGGAACGGTTCGAAGACTAATCCTATGAAAGGATCCCGCTTAATCGTCGGAGTGCTGACCGACCGTAACAGGCCCTACCGATTCGGAGAAGTCGTGCGTAAGGAACGTTGGCCGTTGGGTCAGGACGTTTCGTGACGGGGGTTTGTGTGCTCACCTACTCCTAGAGAAAGTTGAGGAATCGGGGATGGCGCGGTGCACGGCTCGAAGACGAATCGTTTTGACACCAAACACGCCTCACACGGCGCCGAACTACTCACTAGAAAGGCACTAAGCTCAGGAGCACAAATGAACACGACCGCACCAGTCAACAGTCAGCTGACCATTATATGTGTCTTGTACTAACACCTGCAAAGCCGCATCATTCGGACTAACGTGATTTTCTAGTGCAGTAGACGGAAATCTTGCTCTCCTGAGCTTTCCCAGGGTTCCTTTCTCTTTCATTACCTCCGTACCCATAGCTGCTCCTAGTTTCCACCCAGAAGTCGTGCCGCGTATGTAGTCTACGAAATCCTTAAGGGTTCCTCTGGGGGGATCTGGAATATTGCTCCTCTTCCGTCTCCCTCATTGATCCATTTGTTTCTGAGTTTTGCAATTGCTGTGGCTCTAGCCTGTTTCAGTGCCTGGCACTTTAGAAGAGTGTGGGTCGAGTCATCCTCCGTTCCCTCTTGGCAATAAACGCAGCTCGATGAGGGAGCTTTTCCGATTCGAAAGAGGTATGTCTGAAAGTCCCCATGTCCCGTGAGGATCTGCGTGAGATAATGGTTTAGTTCTCCCCACGGCCGCTCAATCCATTGTTTGATAATTGGGATGAAGGATCGAAGGGTGTGCCCCGGTGCTCCAGAAGGAATGGAGTCCCATTTGGCTTGCCATGCTTCCATTGTCTTCTCTCTCTCTACTTCCTTACTGCTGCTCGAGCTGTTTTCCCAGAGTTTTCGCCTTTCCTCCACCTTTAGATCCCAAGGAAGAGCTCCGGCCAGCACGAGAGCAGAGTTTGTGCTCGTTCTCTTGGTCCGTGAATGTTTGGTAGAATTCTTGCAATTGCATTAGCCGCCTTTGCCGAGGTTATCTTCAGGTGGCTGAGGCCCGTCAGGCTCTTGTCCAAGCGGATCCCCAAGTACCGGGCCTCCTTGACCTGCTTGATTTGCTGTCCTGCCAGGTATTGTCTGAGGGGACTCACCTTCTTCCGTCCCGTTAGCAGTATAGCCTCGCTTTTCTCCGGAGCGATTGCTTCGTCTATCTATCTCCTCGTAGACTCTAGTGTTTTATTAGCATTAAGTTCCAATTCTTCTGCAGTCTTTGCCTGAACTGTGATAGCCAGATCATCTGCGTACGCGATTATCTCTACTCCTTGTGGAAGGTTATCCTGGCAGAGTACGCCATCGTACGCTTGGTTCCAGAGCAGGGCTATTTATGCTACTTGAAAATGCTACAATAAAGACAAATGAATTGCTAATTCTGTGCACGCTGCTTAACGAAAATAGCAATGCGTCTCTAGGCGTCGGTTCTGTGGACCGATGTTTGTGTTGCTGTTGGTTTTTCATTTTGATTGTAAAAAACAAGCTCGTGACCTAAGTCTGCCATCGATTCGACTATCATAGGTATGGCCCGTGTCTTGTTCTAGCTGCTGTAGTCGTTTTGTAAATTTATAATAGTAAATGTATAGACATGCAATATAAGCTTTCCATACTAGCCTTTAATGGCTTTGAGGTACTGTGAACCTCTGTACAAATGTAAACCACTCATAATAATAATAATAATAATAATAATAATAATAATAATAATAATAATAATAATAATAATAATAATAATAAAACCTATGTATCTATCGATAGTGTCAGGTATTGCTGCGGTAATTCGTACTGTTGTATGTCTGTTTTGGAGTAAACCTTGCTCTCGGCTTGATTCGGCGTTAAGCTTAAAGAGTGTTGCCCTACATTGACTATAGAACATTACGACAATATATATTACAACATGTACGTTTATTAATACACAATCGTGAAATACAGTAAGCGTTATATGTGTAAAATACGGAAAATTACCATATATACAAATCGATCAAAATATGAATAGTAATTTACTGATTTCGTTCACTGTTTGTTTATTGACATTTCTTGTAAGGTAAGTGCACACATCAATGTCAAGCTCCATTAAGCACAAAGCTTGTTCGGAGCCTCTTTATGAGATAACAATGTATAATTTATATATTCCATTTTCACATTATTACAATATTCGCAACATGGTTGTATGTCTATATTACTTTTAACCAGATAGCAATGTTTCAAGATAATGCTCTTTGAGATCGCATTTGAATTTTTGAACTTTGTCTGCCTGACGGAGGCCGGTACTTTGTTCCAGTAGAAGGCCTCAATGTTTCTGATTGATAGCTTTGACTGGTTGGAGTTGGCGTGTGACAGAGTAAGCAAGTTTGATGCGTTACCCCTTGTAGATATAGGTGTTGCTGATGTTGCCAAATCATATAAATTTGGATGCACTCCAAGGAGTATACGCTTTATTTCAACCACGAGACAGTATTCTATAAGTTTTGGGAACGGCAAAATGCTAATGTTTTTGTAGTGCGGTTTGCACTGAGTCTCGCATCCAGAGGTCCAGAGTTGTCCTCAGTGCTCGTTTTTGGAGTCGGTGAAGCGACCTGATAAGACGCATCTGTGTTAAGCCCATAAACTTCTACAGCGTAAGTCAGGTGACTATGGACCAAAATACATCGCCATCAGGCAGTTATAGGGAAGAGTTCGTCGAGATCTGTATAGAGCTGCATTGCTGCCAGATATTTTCTTACGTATATATGTGGCATGTGCTTCATCCAAGTATCACAGTAAGGAGCTGGCGAAAACCAGCGCTCTCTGTGTGTTCGATGACACGACCATTGAAGACGCCGCACACTGGTCTCGTACACTACATAACACAGTCGATGGGGCTCACCTGAAACACACACACCTAACCCCTTTTACAAATGACTGGGTCAAGGGTACTCCTTACCTATCCGGTAGGGAGTACATAAACCGGATTAAGTTAAGGATCAACGCACTACCAACGCGTGCCAGACTCGCAAGGGGTCGCCCCGGGTACGACAAATTTTGTCGTCATGGGTGCAACGCTGTCGAGACGCTGGCCCACATCGCTCAAGTGTGCGATCACACCCATCGCCCTATAATCAAGCGCCACGATGACATATGTGAGCGAGTCACCCGCCTACTCCGTGCTAAAGGAATGCAGGTGGAACGAGAGCGCACCTTCCGAAGACCCGCCGCACCGGCTCGGAGACCAGACCTCGTCATAACAACACCTACGAGGGTCTGGGTCTTGGACGCCGAGGTCTGCGGCCCCTCAAGAGACCTTGCATTGGCCAGACGGGATAAGATCAGGAAATACGATATACCCGGGGTCAGGGATCAACTTCCCAGCTCGCTTCCCCACCGATTCGGGTCCATCACCGTGTCGATGACCGGTGTATGGGAGCCCGAGTCGGTGAAGGATCTCCTGACCATCGGGTTATCGAAGAAAAACCTGATCGACCTAACCGTCCTGGCCATGCAGGGTACCCTACGGTCTTCCGGGCGCACCGGGACCACAAGAGCTGGGTCCGTCGCGGAGGAGGAGCAGGCGAACTCACCGGGAGGCGATTTTAAATTATTTTTTTAGGCGGGCACTGCCTCAGTGTGCAAATGTGCAATTATTGAATAAATTCAATGTTGTATTCCCTGTCAGCTTCTCGTCCAACGTAACGCCTAGAAACTTTGTTTTCCTTAGAAGCGAAAGGGCTACGCCGTCGCACTCGAATCGGGGAGGATTGATCGTAACGAAACCCCGCGGTGAAAGGAATTGCATTATACCTGTTTTCCTCCAATTCATATAGAGACCGTTACTCCTGAACTATGATGATAACCTCTGAAGGTCCTCGCGGACCATAGCCTCTACCTCAACTGGGGAATTCCCAACAAATAGGGCGGTGGTATCGTCCGCAAACAATGTTAACTTTGCATGTTTTGTTGCGCTAAATATGTCATTAATAAAGATGTTAAAGAAAAGTGGACCACCAATACTGCGCTCCAACCGATATATTCCTTACATCCGAGAGTGCATTGCTCACCTGAACGACTTGCCTGCTATTCGGCATAAACGACCGCAGCCAAGACAAAAAAATATCGTCCGCTCTATATAGAGTTAACTTCTTAATTAGAATATTTACATCAACTGTATCAAAGGCTTTGCTACGATCTATAAACACGCCTGCGACTGTCTTTTTTAGCATTAGGTTTCTGCGAACCTCTTCAACAAAATCCATGATGGGTACAGTCGTCGACATTTTGGATCGAAAACCGAACTGACGCTGACTTAGGCTATTAAACATCTCAAAGTGTTCGTTCAACTGCTCAATAGTTTTTCAAAAATCTTGGACATTGGAGGGGGGATACTGACCGGCCTGTAATCTTCCTTGCTTAGTCTGTTACCGCCTTTAAACAGTGGCACAACGCGATACAATTTGAGGGCCGTGGGGTAGATCCCTTGGCGTGTCGACAGATTAACTATGAATGCCACTGCGTCAGCAATAACGTCAGCACAGTGTCTCAGGACTTGAGAGAGTATGTGACCTTCTCCCACTGAGCAAATTTTGTCCCTTTTCAGCAAATAATGCACTCGAACTGAAAGTTTTTTTTAGACTTTATTCTTTTGCGAGAAAAAGGCAAAAATTGATTGCCTTTTTCTCGACCATATCACGAGCAATTTTTGCTATGCCACAGTTTATAGACCCGAGCCCTACCTAAAGGTTTCTTGCGCGGGAAGGCTATTGGGAGTTTCCTTTGCTGTTTTGTGGTCTTGCCTCGGTCCAGCTTGTGCTGCCTGAATGTTCCTTCATTGGATCAGGTTCTATAGTGGCACTCACTACTTCTTCTGTCGTGTCTCTCATTGTCAAATCAAATCTTGGCTTGTAAAGTGCCTTCGAGCAGAAATTTCGCAAGAGACCAAACTAGTTCAGTGAGGCGTAACAAACTAGGACCAAATCGACAGCGTTTCCAATTCCGACCTGCGGCGATAGGAGGAGACACTCTCTTCTCCATAAATGTTCTTCTAGCCTAACGTTCTCCAAATATGTCTTGGCTAGTTTCGCCGTGGAGCTTAAATGTATCAGAGATTTGCAGAGTGGCAATGCTCGTCGAACGTAGATTAATCTTGAAGCATCGAGTTGGGCCGCCTGTGGATGCGTCGCTGTCAAACGGGGATGAACTATTTCTAGAGCCTCTCTTTTATCAGACAGAGTTAGTGTAGTTTTCTTCGAGCCTACATGAGCGTCTAGGATTTTTAGATAGTCTGGGTCGACTTTCGTTCTTCCGGAAAGGGTCTCCTTTATTAAGTGTATTGTCTGTTCGGGATTTGCTGCGTTGGGCGTTAGCTTGCTGCATTTTCTAAACTGCATTACTGATCCTACTTCAGCCGCGACTGCTGGCCCACGCGTGTCATCATCAAACACCGTTCGAGGGCCTTAAGGCTGGGCAGTGGCGCGAGTAGTATCAATTAACATCGAAACACTTAGTAATGAACGTCTCCGGTTAAAGGACAATATCGTAACCTGCAAGGTCGCTCTTTGGAACGACCGGAAGTACTGTTCGTATGCCCTCACAGTTCCACTGGCACACACTAGGATACTGATAGTAGGTACCGACACGCTCATTCTTGGCCCGAGATTAACGAGTCACACCTTTTATTTTGGTGCTCCAGCCTTGTTCAATATTGACAATCCTTTTTATATTGCTGGCTCGACACGTGATCTAGCTAATCGCTGACCCGACCATAAATAACATCGGATTATGAATCTAATCCGTCACAGGTCTCGTCTCGAGCGTATAGTCTTTCAGTGTGTAACCGAGACTCTCCTGGATCAACGCACAATATGACACACAAATGCCTAAAACATATATTTTAACTGACTGTCTCGGAACCTAAAACTAGAAAATCGGTCATTGTAGAAGCGCTCCTTAGGAATCATTAATCCTGGTTTATAGTGGCAAGGTAAAGTAACCAGGTTAAGTAATCTCGAGAACACGCAGTACTGTGCGGCCAACCCCGACTAGGGACAAAGAAGACGACTGGATTTTAGTGGGTTTGTGAGTCCCACCTTAACAAGACCCGGTGTGGGTCATGCGACAACCTATTTATTATGATCGCTTGTGCGCAGAAAACGATGTGCTTCTCTTTGCTTCCACAAATAATTCTAAACTATATGTTGATGGACTTGACTGCACACAAGATCATTTTACCGACATCTGCCATAACGCACGATCTGATAGTCCATTTTACCTCGAACTTTAACTTAATTAAAACGAACTTTAACATATTACTCGGCCAGCAATTAAAAAATTAGGCGGTTGCGCTGGAGACGTTCTCTTGATATGACTGCAAAGGGAGATTTTTGTTTGTACACTTATTTAACAGTGCATATGCAAAGCAGCCGAGTAGCCGATAGCCCCTCTCTCATCGAACATTTTCTCAAAAGTAATTTTGCTTCTCATAAAAGGTCCGAAATAGCATCATATCACATGTTTAGTTAATTGCATATGTTCGGCAGCAATGTGTCGTATATATAGAAGTTAAAAGCGATTATACAGTAATCTTGTATTTTTATTTCCAATAAAGCCGTCTTAAAAGTTTCGTTTTGAGTATACCTAGGCGATCGCAAGTATCTTTAAATGATTCCGCAACTGATATGGGCCAGAAAGGAGGACTTTTAGATGTTTTTTCGACGCGCATCGGGGCCTTCTATTGATTTGCCCGGTAATGAGAAGGTAATAATTATGTGTCAATTCTACAACTACATAACGCGACGCATATAAATCGGGAAAATATGCCCAGTGCACTATGTGCATCTCATGTTTAGGCTTATATTAAACTAGTTTTAAAGATACTTGTTAAAGTTTGTTTTGGCTAAAATCAGCTCCATGCTTCATATAATGACTTTTCGTATGCTATCTACATACAATTGCGGAATTGCTATATATGATATATATATATATATATATATATATATATATATATATATATATATATATATATTACGCGATTAACGGAATTGTAGAGCTCAATAACACAATTATTTTTTCTAATGAACCGTGGTTTCGAAGAAGTCTTGTTTCGAAGTGAGAGCGAAATTATTAAAATTTGTGACACTCGCGTAATTGCCCGACATAGAAGCACATTTGTGCGATTATGAGACAGTCAGTCTACGCTTGCGTACGCTTTTGTGTGTAGAGAAAATAAACTGGCTGCTTTCGTTTTTTTTGGGTTACATAGGTTCCTTGTTTTTGACAAAAAACGCTGTTTACCCGTATCTTACTCTAAACGCCGTTTGTTTTTGTCTCGAAGCCGCCGTGTAACGCTATTGTAATTCTTAAAGTCTAAGTCTATCTTTTTTAAGCTACCTGAGTAGCACTCAGTGGATACTTTTAGCAAGAAAACGATTTCAAACGGGCGTACCCGTGAAGCGCATTCACTCTTCATCGGCATATGTGTGACTACTCCTAAAATGACGTTTTACTCATTATCATTATTAGGTTAGATCTCCTCTGAAATATGTTGTGATGGTCAATACTCAAAATAAGAATGACATGCATTTTTTGCCAAACTTGTTTTTAGAAACTCCTGTCAAGAAGTAGGTTTCATATGAATGGGTATAAGGCTACCGTTGGAATTACATAATAGTTTTATAACCTATACTTAGTATTAGGGCGGTAATAAAACTTGGTTTTGATTTTCTCCCCACTTGCGCATAGCGTGTATATATAACCAAATTTCGCGCCAATTTGCGGCGGTGGTTATTGGTTAAGTTTGGTTCAAAGAAGTGAAAAAAATGAAATCGGAGATTCAAAGGAGCAGAAAATGTAGGAGCAACGAATCTGCAGTTTTATGTTAAAAATCTAATCCTATGTTTTAAAGTGGTAGACTTAATACGAAGTGCTCATGGTAATCAAGCAGTGTCCAGGAATACTGTGCCTACGTGGTACCGTCAGTTGTAAGAATATTGGCCGATGTTTTATTCGTCAGAAGACTGGCAGCGACGTTGGTTCCAAAAATGTAGAATTTCTAGCAGGCGTCGGGAAATATTCCAATTAAATTTCAGGCGGTGACGCAAGACCCTGAACTGCTTTAGAGAATGATTTCAAGAGACGAGTCCTGGATACATGATTTCGACATCGAGCCCAAAGCCCAATCCAAACAACTCTTGGATCCTCCATAATGACAACGCGCTGGCGCACACATCATTACAGATTTCGGATTATTTAATAAAACGTTTAGTTCGTATTATTCGGCAACCTCCTCACAACGCTTTTATTTACCATGTTTTCAATTTGTGGTAATTTTGTGGTAAACTGTGGCAAATTTGTGCTCAAAATATGTGGTAAAAAGTGGTAAATTTACCAATTTACCACTGAGATGCAAGGAAGCCTGCGAAGCCGTTTTGTTGTGCGATTATCTGACTACACGCCAGGCAAACATGCTATTGATATTTCACTTCTTGCAATACATTTTGGTGCACGCATTATTTAATTTTGATGATAATTCGTTAGCACATCAAAGAAACGGTCAACAATATTTGAACTTACAAGCTGTGGTAATGCCCTTGTGTCGTTGTTCTTTAATAACGTTGACGGCGACGGGAAGTTAAAAGCATCGGCTCGATGTCATCTATTGGTGGCTTTGAGGAGCTGTGAACCTCTGTACAAATGTAAACCACTTATGAGAATAATAAAACCTATCTATTACAGGAATCTTCTCGGAACACCCTCAATCATACCTATGTGTTTGCACAAATATGGGCGCCAGGCGGGTGAGCGATTTAAACTTTCAGATAACACAATTGACTTATAAAGACGAATATATTCATTAAAATGTTTAATGCCGAAACAATGAATGAGCATGTTTACAAGTACGAATGTGGATTAGACCAGCTCTCTAATATGTGCAGCGATCGTAAAAACGTCGACATTAAATATCGCGCAACATTTGCGGTAGGCTGTGTTGATCCCTTGAGCTATTAGTCCGGATTGGAAAAGCCATGTTTCAGAGCAAAAAGCTCCATTCCATTGCCACTGCACCAGCGGTTGATACAGAGAGTTCTCCCCTGGATTGTTTATGTACAAAATGCTTTGCTTTCTTTAAAACAGTAGGTCTTGTCCCAAAATTCGCGACGAGCTTAGATTCGAGACTAGGATAAAGGCTGGTACAGTAAAACCGCTCATAAGCATGGTTACAGTGTTTATTGGACTGACATTTCTGCCGATAAATGATAGATTATATGTAAAAAGCGTTTGGCGTGCTGTAGAGTTTGGCCGCTTTCTCTGAAGTAATAATGTTTGGTATACTCTGCCAAGAGGACAGTAAGAATGCCTCATCGGCTCACACCGATAGGGTGCCATAAGTGCTTGATTAAGTATGCGCTAGAGGCATTAGCAACCGGCATCCGGCCAGCGAGCCACACTGATTAGCAGGTGTGGGGGAAGAGCTCTTGTACAGATTCAGTCGGATTCTATATGCACATGCACAGATCGACTAAATTGATATACAAGTCCTTGCTTCTGAAACCGCATATTTTGAACAAACACATATGCCCCTCATTCTATAACGAGATAAGATATTTTATCATTAAATTTATTGCACTTTTATTGAGTATGCATATAACATAGGCAAATGTACAGTTGTCAGCTGCTCGCGGCATGTTATCGACAGAGGAAGTGCAGTGATCTCTTCGCAAGGGCCAGGTAGGACAGTCGACAGATGCACTCCGTGTACTCCTCGTGGAAACTCGTAATCGAACAGACCAGGTGATAATGCCCATAAACTATGTATCTGGTGCAGACGTGGTGATTGTCACATGCAAGATCCGACCAGAGGTAGGAAGCACTGAAAATATCCAGGTCTCCTATCTCTCGTCGGGCTTGTTCAACTTTACTGTACCATTCCGAGATAAAGCTCTTAAATGGTACTGTACGCGGCGTCTTCAACCTCAATCGAATTATCTCAACAACCGGTGCACAGGCTGACATTAGGTACACAAAGCGACTCCGAGGCGCAGTCGTCATAGCGGCCGCCCAGTGCTCGAGACAATGTCGGCACCGTTGGTGTTGTTTGTGGTGTTTGCGCCGTTTAGTACTCTATGAGCACAGGCGGATCTGTTTTTTGTGAATAGTTTTTGTGTTTCGGCGTAGTACTCTCGACATTTGTTGTCTCCTCGATGTCGGCTCTCTCCTGGTCGGAGGAGCCCGAGTAGACCGTCGAGGGAGGTTGTCTGTTAGGCGTTCTGTAATAAACGTCTGTAAGTGTATGTCGTAGTCTTCACCCGAGCAACCAGGTTTGCCAGGTGTGTTGGTTCGGTCGTTAGCCTCTTGCTAATGGGGAATGTTGTAGTGAGCGCTTTGATGTGGTTGTGTATGGCATCTAGTGGGGGGATGGGAGATGTTGTAGGTGGGTCAGTAGATGCCTCGGGTAAGTCGTCCACCGTCCGATCTGGCTCCGACTCCGTATGGTCGCGGTCGTCTGGTGCCGACACGGAGACTGGCCGATCTTCTCCATCGGATTCGCTCGTCAGGAAGGAATCGACCAGTTCATATTCATCCACGTATAACGTCTTTGGCAGTCAATCGATCTCCTCTTCTGAATCTCACAGCCTTGGTCTTCATGGAGCTTATTTCCAGCCCCCTTGGAACACCTGTGTCAAAGAAGGGATGCGCTTGATAGCACCCAGGTCGTGATGGGCGATCACTATGTCATCTGCGTACATCACAACTGTGGTCTTCTGGAACAAGAGAGAAATAAGTAATAGATAAGATATTTTTTTCAAAGTAACGGCCGTCGCTAGCTATACACTGTGGCAATCTTCGGCCAACTCGTGGATTTTTCGCGAGAAGCAGTCGGTATCTTTACAGGCAAACCAATCACAATTTCCGGACGTTTTCGTACAAAGAAAATGTATGCTTAGCTAAAGCGTGACCTAGCGATGCGAAGAGGTAGTAATCGGATGGATCCAAGTCAGGCGAATTAGCGGGGTGGAAAAGGGTTTTCCCACCGCAAATGCTTTGTAGGCTTTTCACCGACTCTGCTTTGTTTGACAACGCGTTGTCAGGGAGTAAAATCAATTTGTTGTGCCATCTCTTGAATTCTGGTCGTTTTTCGCCTAATGCCTAGTTCAAATCGATTATTTGTTGACTGTAGCAAGATGCACCTACGGTTTTACCACGTTTTAGCAGCTCATATAGATAATACCTGTTTGATCCTACCAAACACAGAGCATTGTCTTTGTTCCGAGGCGATTTGGCCTCACAGTCGATAACGCTGATGCGTCAGGACCTAACCATGCTTCTTGGCGCTTGGGATTGTCGAGGAAGATCCACATTTCATCTCCGGTCTCGATTCGATGCAAGAATGACTCCTATTTGAACCTGGCGAGTAGAATCTCACAAGTGGTTTGTCGGTTCCATTGGTGTCTTTCAATCAGTTCATGTGGGACCTACTTTAAGAGCCTCAGAGTCTTTACCATGGCCTCCAATTGTCTGCAAACGGTTCCATGACACACGTTTAGTTGAGCAGTATGTTCTTCTTGCGTTTGCTGGGTCATTTACGTTCAACAAAGCTTGCAATTTGGTGTCCTCAGTTTGGCAGTTTTTCGCGTGTTTCATCATACAGCTCAAAAATGCCACTGTTGAATTTTTAAAACCACCTAAAGCATTGTGATCTGCCGAGAGCATTCTCACCGTAAGCTTCGACAAGCATTTCATGCGCTTCGGTCCCAGATTTTCCAAAAATGGTAACATGAATAGAGAGCTCCCCGCAAATGGGTAAAATTTTTGGCACAAAGTTCGACATAGTAAACCTGGCCCCGGAAACTTCGTAGGAAATACGTAGGTGAGGCGTTACTGGAGGAACAATGAGCCAGACGCTACAACAACAACAACAACAACAACAGAAGAACTGCGTCATCACCGTTATGCTGCTAGCTACAGCAGCCGATAGCAGCGCCCTCGGTCCGCGGAATCCGGTTTCAGAGACCTAATATTTTGGAACTGCTGTTCTAATGTCTGGAAGAGTAGTGAAAATGAGCGTCCGACGCGCGGCACAATGTAACAACGACCGATGCATGCGTTTCGAGATCTAACATGGCAATTTTAAAAGAGCTCACCTCGAATGTGGTACCGTTTTGGTTTCGAACATATGTGTATGCATCTGGGTTGAGCTTCGTTCTCGTCGTCTTGTTAGCTATCCCGGTCATGTTCGGTGGTGGGCAGTGGTAGGTGCACGAGGCGGGCGCCTCGTGACCGAAGGAGACGCTAGATAGGTGTGCGGGTTCGATTCCCACCGTTGCACATTTGTATTTATGGGGTTCGTCTTACGAAGCAATGCGAAAGCAAACCCGTTAAAGACGTTAAATGAGAGTGCCTGAGAGTCAGCCCAAAAAAATTGCTAGCTATCCCGGAAATCTCTTGGAAATCGACGAGCGGTTGTGCGAGCCATTCGACTGTCCAGCCTACCAAATGCAGACATTGTTTTTTCATTGCTATTAAGAATGCACACAAGTAAATTATGTAAATATATAACTTTAACTTTGATCTGTAAATTCCTTATTGAGCTTGAAATGTTCATAATTACACCACTCAACACAATTGTTACCATTCAGGGTAATTTGCAGAAAAGGATATCGCCCGTGTCTGCCGATCTCTCGATATCTTTGATATCTCACAAAATATTCAGATCGCCGGGATTCTATAAACGACTTCTAGGCCAAAGTCATCACCGAGTCCCTCCTTCACGTCGCCCCGTAGAAAAAAAAACATGCAATTATAATATAATATTGGAGTTTAGCAGAACTGAATTCATCTAAATGTGTAAATAAAATCTTATATTATGTAATAAAGATGTGGGCGCTAGAAACACGTCGCAGAATGAAACTACGCAGTTATGTGAGAAACTTCTTCACCGATTCTGTGTAGCATTATTATTATTATTATTTATTTCATTAATATGTGTTAGGACAATACAATTGTGAGGTGTGAATGGTTGAAAATGAATTATTATTATTATTATTATTATTATTATTATTATTATTATTATATTATTATTATTATTATTATTATTATTATTATTATTATTATTTATTATTATTATATTATATTTATTACATGTTAAACAATGTTACACTTGTGAGGTCTGAACGTATTATTGCAATGTTTTGTTAAATGATTAGTTCACTCCATGGCGCCTAAAATAGCTGCCGCGTTCCCTCTGCAAACGGCCAAGGACAACGCTTATTATTATTATTATTCGCTGAAAGCGTATACGTATATAATAAATCAAAGCTTCCTACATAGGCGTTAAGTTTGCAAGCACCAACACTTTATACCTGCTAATATATCATTCTACTAGCCTCTCATTTAGCGCACCGATGATGTATAGTATAGTACACAGGCGCACACACACAGACACACATGCCCACAGCCCACAGAGTACCAACTACACAGCTTATTGTACAACACAGCCTTTGTGTGACAAAGCAGCATTCTTCCTCTTGTTGATTCCTCTCGCGCATTGGGAAAAAACGAGTCACACCGAGAGACTACCTAGAGGATGTGCGGGTGCTCAAAGCACAGCAGAGATGTAGTCAAGCACATAAGTGAAGCAGGTTCGGACACAACTAACCGGTCGTAACGCGCGGCAAGCACCTAACGCTAGCGAAGTGATCGCTTTGATATTCATCTAATGCTGTCTGGATTCGACTAGATTTCACCTAGCTGCAAGGCGAATCCCGCCCGCCCCGCGAATCCCGAAGCGATGTTAACGTCTCCATATCTCGTGTGATCTCTTCTCTCGATAGATACGACTTCAGCAATACGACCGGCCATCCGGACGACCTGCAACCGAACCGAACCGAAGCTCGAGATTTGCGGCGAATTCACCGAGAGAGAGCGAGAGAGAGAGAGGCCGCCGCACGTTGGCCGGTTTCCTCAAGGCGCCACCGCCCCTAGTCGCGGTGCGAAAACCAATACCATGCCGATAACGATCAATTCGTACCTGCCGTTCGTTCGTTCGAGCACCCTATCCAATTAGTCGGCAAACCAATTTCTCTGTAGACAAATTCACCCTGCTCCTCAGCATTATTGTGCGCACGGGTGATGGTCATTCGTTAGCGGCTATTGAGACGGACTAAACTTCACCAAGAGAGAGAAAGAGAGACCGGGTAGCGCTCCGAGTAGGCGACAGATCATGTGTTCAGCTGGCACACTTCTGCATGAGAGACTGAATTACACTACTCTTGTGTAGTTCGCAGATAACTAGAGCGTTTAGTAAATCTTACAGAGAGCGCGTACAGATCGCAAACGAGAGAGATTTTAATAGGTACAATGGTTGTATGATTACCCTCGCTGGCGATACTGCTACTGGCGGTAGCATTTCCATTAATGTTGTCTAATAAATATATTACACATAGCTGGCTTCTGGTTCCTGGAGCCTGGTTCTGAAGAGAGCCAAACAGAGACAAAGAAAGAACTTCAGCGATCAAACACCAGCGTGGCAAACAACGCTATAAGGCAAATTTTACACAGGTGTACAGTAAAGATGGCAATTAATTAGATTGGCCAACATATAAAATGAGTAAAATGTGATTATTTCAACATATCTATTCAGAAACACATATTGAGTGTGCATAATAGAATCGCTACATTTACGTCGTGATTGTTTCAATTTATATCTGCAATTGCTGTGTCTGTGGCGATTGGACATTGTTTTTGGAAAGCCTCAACAACGAACGGGTCGACGATTGGGCGAACTGAGTAGAAAACTACAACCCTTAGGCTATATAAAACTGGATTTCCTGACGATGATTCCTCTGTAGTGCCAAGCGGTAGCCGGACTGAACGCATGAGCGAACGCGCACTTATTCCCAGTGCTCAAATTTCATTTGAAACTATCAACTCAAGATGGGTAATTCTTGAAGCCTACAGCAGCCCGTCATTGCTTGGGCTGTCACTGCGGGTCTCGTCGTACGAGCAGAACAAGGAATTAGATGTATCCAGACATTGTGCTGCTAAGCGACGCGATGTTCTTTTTTGCCTTGTGTTCTTCAGCCGTTGGCCCCATTGGTCTGGTCGGCGCTACTAAAAGAGAGACGCCACTGAGCTAGGCGATCCCTCGTTGCAGAGCGGTAACTGCAGGCCCAATTGAGCCTTGTCAGTAGTAGTCACTCCGGTCAACAACTTACGGTACGCAAACTGCCATCCATTTCCACTCCTTTAGCACTGAGCACAGGGCGCGTGTTCGAGTAGATCTGCGGTATTCGCGGCAACATCCTTCCTTTCCTTCAGGTCTGGCAAGGATGTTGCCTAAGCCCCGAAGATCTAAAACATACCCATATAATCGAATCGGACTCGGTGCGCTTTTGAGACGATAGGGGTACGAATGGGCTACGAATGAGTCGGGGGGGGCGGGGGGGTGGGGGGGGGGGGGGGTGGTAGTGGGTAGACTCGCAGCATTAAATCCTCGTACAGAGAAGACAAAATCGGAAAAACGCATCTGCATGAGACTCGCAGCCGGACAGATGAAGCACTCCGCAGTTAGGGATATCGCACTACAAGAGCTTCCCCACACCTACTCCTTCATCTGTTTATCTGGCGGTAATTCCATATTGCCGATTCAGTATTTCTACACACGGCGGCGGGGGTCTATTCTGACTTGAAAACTCGTGTTCGTAAAAAAATACAATTTTTTTTTTATTTCTAAATGTATATATGATATATATTACATGGTTGCTTGTATCCTAGGCATGCTCTTTGACATGAGATCAGAAAACGGTGCTTAATAGGCACTTATCTGGGTATATATATATATATATAAAAATCGTGCAGATTATGTATGTAGATATATAAGAGAAAGTATAAATCAACTGCAATTTTCTGTGCTGTTTGCCAACGTTTTCCATTATAAAAAAAAACTCTCAACCGACGATCTGTATTATCTTATGTTCCGATGACATAGTTCATTAACAGAATGTGGCTTAACTTTCAAGCAGCACTGTATAGAGTCCAGAATCGTTAGAACAACAATCTTCTTTTCAGTGCTGCCATGGCTAAAGTAATGGAACTCAGGTCCAGAGGGCACCATACTCTATGCCAAATTGGTCTAAAAATCTATTTGTCAAATCTTGCTAACAAACCTAATAGTTTCCACCTTTGTACGGGATCTGTTGAGTACATTATTAACTTCTGCTGTCTCTGCGTACGGTGGTCTGCCGTGGCAACTTTCTCAGCAGGTATTTGCTTCAAACAATACATTACCAATAGGCTTAGCAAAAACATCGCGACCATGGTTTACATTTACTGCATTACCAAAGCTGTGACTACACATCGCGCCATCTTAGTGCCGTAGTCAAATTAACGTGCATCCTAAAGTTGGCGCCAGCCGCTTCGTATGGGGTCAAGGCCGCGATGGCACAGAACTAGAACTGATTGACTAAGTAAAGCCCCTTTTTCCTATAAAAGAACCCGTTCTGTCCCTCGATCGAGACTGACAGCTCACTTAGCTAGTGGCCGGCTCAAGAATATGTTGTTTTTAATACTCTTATCAGAAGTGTCAAATTCAAATCAGGTCATTCCTCCGCGTCGGAGGGCTTAAGCTACAGTATCGACAACAAACGGTTGCTAAAGTTGATTCCAGTTTTGATCGCACCGCGGCTGTTACAACGCCAAGTTGGATCTAAAAGGCTCTTCCACATCAAACGTTGCGTTACATAACTGTAATATTTGCCGCACGTGGGTTTTTGCGCAATGTGGTATGCATGCTATGCAAACACACCTGGTCTCTCCCTGTCTCTCTCTCACGTATGCTCTGAGATGTGAGACGTGTCGGTGAGAGTTTTACGTCGAGTTGCATGTCCTTCTATACAGAGTATGTATGCTGCGCGCCGGCCAGCCCTCACTTAAGTAGCCTAAAAATTGTATTTAATAATGTACCTTTGCGTGAAGTCAAAATACCTGCTTGATACCAACAACAACAGCAACCACATCAAAAGCATTTTCGAAAATAACAACAACAACAACGACAACAACAACACCGACATCGGTAGTAGAGACATTTCATGGTAGCGCCAGCAGCAGAATCAATATATGAGCCGTTGACGTTGTTGTGTTGTTCACTGGCGTCGTCCCCATTGGCGCTTACCTTCTACCGCATAGTGGTAGACCCGCCCGACGCGCAGTGAGTGCTAAGTACGTAGTACTGTAGTGGCCCTAATCGAGTAGAATGAGACGGCGAGGTGATGTGAGCGGGTGAGATGTGATGAAGAGAGGGCGAGATGAGGCAACTGAGGTGACGTGAAGTCAGCAGGCTGAGATAGCATAGAGAAGAGAGGGTGAGATGAGGTGAAGTGAGGCTGGTGGTGAGCTGCGATGCAGTGAGGTAGGTGGTGGTGGTATGAGGTGAAGTGAGATGAGATGACGAGAGAGCGAGGCGAGGCGAGCTGAGGTGAGATGAGATGAAGCGAGGGTGAAAATGAGATGAAGAGAGGGTGAAGTGAGACTGAGAAGCGCGTCACAGTGAGCTGAGGTGAGTTGAAGCGCGATGAGCGCCTTCATTCGTTCGTCTGTCTGTCTGTCTGTCTGTCTATCTGTCGGTCACACTCACCCACCCGGGCGCTTCTTCTCTCCTTTGGATCCCTTGTCGAACAGCTCCACAGTGGCGCCGCCCACTGTGGCGACGGCATTGCTTCTGCTTGTTATTGTTGTTGTGGAGCTGCTGCTGCCGCTGCCGATGCCGCTGCAGCTTTGGTGCTGACCCGCTGGCTTAGTTGGCCCGCCCACTGGACCTTGATAACATCATGATCGTTATCGGTCGCCGCGGGCTACGATAGCGGCGGCGAAGTCTCTATGCCGCTCCTATTGCTCTACTGCTCAGTTTCGAGCTTTTGCTTTTACTCGTGATGCTGCTGCTGCTGCCGTTGTTGTTGCTGGTTGATGCTGATGCTGCCGCTGTTGTTGTTGTAGTTGTTGTTGCTGATGCTGCAGTGCCTGCAGTGACAGCGGAGCGGCAGCGAAGTGCCGTTGAAGTCGTCGGCCATACGCCGGCTGCTGTCAATATATTCAGTATAAACTGCTGCGGGTGATGCTGCGGCCGCCGCCACAGCCACAGCCACCACTGCCAGCGCAGTCGCTACTGCGACGATTGCCATAGTATGAAGAATCTGCGAGCACTGCGAGGTCCTATAGTCGTCTAGTATACTCGTAGTGGTAGCGTGGTTGAGCTGGCTGATACAAGAGGGCTCCTCTCGATTGCTGTTGGTGGTGCTGCAGCACTGCTGAGTGGTGGGTGGCCTGAGTCGACTGGCGATGGTACAGTATGGTCTTGTGCTGCTGCTGCTGTTGCTGCTGTTCTGTAGACCGGAGACACCAGCCTCTATTCTGAAAAAGAACAAATCGAACCTGCAGCACCCAGCTGCCTGCAGTCTACTGGCTGGCTCCAGGTGAGTTGGCAGTCGTGCCCGGTGGTGGCGTGCTGGGTGCATTCGTCTGCGCCTCGCTACTGGAGAAGACACTAGATAGGTGCGCGGGGGGGCGAGCCCCATGACGTTGCACCGATTTGTATTTATGGGGCATGTTCGTCTATGGATGAGCAATGCAAAAAGCAGTCCCATGGACGTTAAATCTGGTTGGCTGAGAGTTAGCCCACAATATAGGTGAGTTGGCAAGGATAGAGAGCTAGCAGGAAACGCAGCGGAGTCAAACGCTAAATCAGTGAAAGGGAGCAGGGAAATTAAGACAGAGACAAAGAAAGTAACTTATACGGACAGATAGAGGGTGCAGAAAGAGAAGTTATATAGATAGGCCGAGACAGAGAGAGAGAAGTTATATAGATGGGAGAGAGATCAAGGGGGTACCAGCTGAGGTGTAGAACGTGAGTGAATGACAACCGGCCCCGGGCGGCGCAGTGGCAATAATAATGGCCTAATGATTTCTACTACTACTGTTACTACAGAAAAGTGCTGTATTCTACTACGTCGACTACTAATAAAGTTTCGGGGCTGACCGTCAGCCAACCAGATTTCACGTCCACGGGACTGCTTTTCGCATTGCTCATTCATAGACGGACGATCCCCATAAATACAAATCGGTGCAACGGTGGGGCTCGAATCCGCGCACCTATCCAGTGTTTCCTGCGGCCGCGAGGCGCAGGCCAAATGCACTCCCACCACGTCACCGGGTTTGCCTACGTCGACTACTGCTGTTACGGCAGGCTACTACTACCAGTGCCAATACGGCTGGTGCTGCTATACGAACATTATAAAAACAAATGGTAATTTTTATTTTTCCTCTACCACTACTGCTACTACTACTACGTCGACGATATGAAAGTGTGTACCTTCTTCCTCTCTTCTTCCAACCGCTGTGCACTACCATCGCCGTCATCACCGTCATCATCATCATCATAACCACCATCAATGACGATCGCCTTCATCTTCAGAATCATCAACATCGTTGTCGACTAGCCGCCGCCTGATGAAGTGAACAAACTACGAAATGGATGAACTACCAACCGCCACCAGGCTAAAGTACAATCGCGCGGACCTAGCCTAGCTTTGCTGTCCCAACCTATATATATATAGCGTTATCTCTCTTTATCTGTCTCTCCCCCCTCTTTCTTCTCCTTTCTCTCTCCTTCTTTCCCCTAGAGGTGTGCCACGACTCTTTAAACGCATCCTCGTGGCCGCCGCCACCGTCGTCAGAGGGGTAATTTCTCCCAATCCCCGTATCTATTGTACGTAAGTCTGTCGTGAGCTGCATCGGAAACCGCTCCCAGCCCGTACCAGCAGCCGCAGCAGCAGACACATCACCAGCAATCGGACGACCAATGAGCGGACTGATAGACAAACGGGCGCAAACATACAGTCACGCACGCACGCAGCTTCGTCGCATGTCCGTAATAGTCAGGGGTAGTCGTCGCCGCAGTATTAGCAGCAGCAAGCAGCAAGAGTAAGAGTAAAAGACCCAGCAACAGCAGTAGTCGTAAGTTGTGGTAGTAAGCTGGCGTATACTCAGCCAGCCGCCTCGTGAAGGCGCCCGACGTGGCGACGCCCATGGTCGTCGCCGCAGCGACCCCGCTGACAAAGTCGACAACGCCGCCCAACACCAATGGCCGGGGCCAACGCCACCATCTGTCCTGGTTCTGGTCCTGCTGCAGCAGCGGAGGGTCGAGAGCTGCGTAGTGGTGGCATCAGGGCAGGCTACAACAGAGGCGCGGCGGCGGACGGGGCCCCCAGAACGATACCGACCCACGGCAGACAAAGCGAACCGTATGCGGCCGTGACACTAGCCGGCACGACGGACACTACTCAACGCCACGATGTCTTCTCGTCATGAATGAGACGGGGGTATGAGGGGTGTCGATGACGCAGGCGATGAAGGAGGCGAGGGCAGCTGGGAAAAGAAAGAGAAGAAATAGCGAAAAAATTAGAAAAAAAATAGATACAACGATAGAGAGAGGGGGGGGTGGGCATTGCTGCCAAATCGAGGGATGACGTAAAGATTTCAAATCACTAGAAAAGAATAGAGAAGTATTGAGGGAGAGGTAGTTAATTGGAAAACGAGAGAGAGGCCGGAAAATGACGGGGAAAAAAAACGAGAGATAGAGGCGCTGTCCCGCAGAGGTATTTTCGTGACGACACGGAGCAGTACCACTACAAACAACGATGGCGGTAGCATCTGCTGCTAGGAACCACATTGCTAACAGTGTCAGTAGCGACAACGACTCAGGCTGTAACAACAACAACAATAGCAGGGAGGCACGGCCTCGTTGCGCTCCTAACGCCTCACTGTCGCGGCCGCATACGAGATGAGCTGTTTGCGCGGGGTGATCTAAAAGCGCGGAGTGTATATATTATATATATATATATGCGTAGATAATATGTATTCTATTGCGTGCGCCCTCCCGGCGGGGTCACCAATTGCGAGGAGGCGAGGCGGTGTCTACTATCGGACGGTCGGTGGTTTACTGCCTCAGCTACAACGGCTGCATTAATGACAGCACTGCCGGGTCGTCAGTGCTGCTCTCGTTGTTGTTTGCAGTCAGTGTTATTCTGGTTGTTGTCGTTATATGCTGCTGATGTTAGTGTTGTTGTTGTTGTTGCTGTTTGCTGCTGCTACATTCACTCAGGAGTGAAACGAGCCTAGAGAGAAACGAGAGTCAGAGAGAAGGAGAGAGAAACGAGAGTCAGAGAGAAGGGGAGAGAGAGATAAAATTGAGAAAAGTCAGCGAGAAATTGCGCTATTTGCGCAACGCGTTGTAATGCTAACGCGGGCGAGTAAGCGGCGTTCCTCTCTTCTAGATCGTTCGAACAGGAATTGCCATCCACTTAGACGGCAATCGTCGATTGATTGGTCGTCGCGCTCGGCCGATCAACGGGCCAACGGAACGGATCCCATAAAGGAGGGCCTCTTGCTCTCTCTCTCGGTGTGGTCTCTAATATGGCGGTGCAAGCACCGGCACCAACATCACACCAGCTGACGATGACAAATACACCTAGCAAACACATTGCACGACGCTAGCAAAGAAGGTTCTCTCATTCTGTTCCAGTTGTTTCCCCTGACGAGTTTTTACGACGACAACGACGACGACGGTGATGATGATGATGATGGAGATGAGGCGTCGATGAACGAGAAGGAGATCCTAGACAACTGATAGCTGATGCCACCTCGGTAGATGCCCGGACCCGACTTTGGGACACCGTGTTCAGACATACAGCTCATGACGGGGTGCTCGAGATCCAGCTCTCCCGAAAGGGGTTGGCGTATGCGGACGTTGTCGCACTCATGGCTACGGCCAGAAGCGAGCGAGCTAATGAGACCTTGTCAACTGGTGTCCGAAGGCGAAGACCCAACGAGTCTTCCTGTACCTGGCGTGGATCATGTTATGGGTCGGTGGCGTGGCTGAGGGGAATAAGCCTCCTGGCATCGGTGGCCGGGTCGACCAAACGCCGTTATACGCAGTCCCAGTTTAAGGATACGACATTGCAGGCGACAAAGAAAAGTGGAGCACCGAGTCTTGCCCACCGGGCGCTAGCTATTAGAACAAAGAGCGTATCGGAAATTGACG
Organism: Dermanyssus gallinae; assembly: GCA_003439945.1. Taxonomy (NCBI): domain Eukaryota; kingdom Metazoa; phylum Arthropoda; class Arachnida; order Mesostigmata; family Dermanyssidae; genus Dermanyssus; species Dermanyssus gallinae. Next base: position 1,053 of record QVRM01002132.1, on the reverse strand, counting down.
GTCTTGACTGAAGCTCTCCCGGTCATCGTTAAGATGCTGCAATGAGACCTTCCTTCTCCTGAAAAATTATATCTGAACAAGGATTGTGATATTGCGAGGGGCTAGGTGTGCCCATATCGGCCTGGCAGGAAAAACGCGCGCAGGTAAGGGTAGCGTGGCAATTTGTGTTGTACATAAAACAAAACATTAGACAACTTCGCAGTAAGGGATCACAAATGATTCTCCTCAACTGGGAATAAGTAAGACGTGGCACAAAATTGAGGTTAGACTCCATAATACAGTTGCAGCAATTTATGTTTTAGGACTGGACTCAAACATTTTTATCACTAAATGTGCAACACATTCATCAGACCTGGACGCTGTATATGCATATTTGTTTATATGGTCTTCTTTACTGACCTCCCACTCAAATGGACGCACTTAAATAACTGCAAATTATAGTTTCGACAGTTGGCGGCAGTTGCCGACTGATGCGTGACACAAGGAGGTGTGTAGATACTTCAACGCGCTGCCCTGATGTTATCTTGGTAGAATTCGGGACTAGATTCGAACTCAGCACTGGTATTAGCGCGCTGGCAATGTTTTGACAATTTTAAAGCGCGGTTCTATTATTTAGTGAGGAGGGGAAAGTTAAATTTAACTAGCTCGGTATTCGTTGTCAACTACTCTCCGCCATTGTTGTGCTCGTTTCCGATCGACACCCTATCCTAAGATCCTTTAGACCCTTAGCTGCGTTTGTGCGGCTGCACTCGTATTTATTGTCCTGCGACTGGATATATGTACGTTCTGCGGTCGTTCTATTTCTAGACGTAAGTCTGTTCCACAACCATTCTGCTCTAGGCTTATGTACGCATGCTTGCCTTTGTTCTGATAACGTTACGTAGATCTTACGATTGACATGCTGTACATTATGTAGATCCTCCTCCATCGCCCTACTGTAGACTTAAGCATGCCCTGCCGTTGTCCTGCAGTGCACCTATGGCGCCCTGCCTCCGGACCTCTGCAGGTCGAACCGTCCGTTGTCCTGGTGCAGACCTGGAGATAAATTTGGGT
>QVRM01002131.1:22500-207190 GCA_003439945.1 Dermanyssus gallinae | reverse complement strand
TTTCACTCTCAAACAAGATTTTCAGAGACCATATTTCATTAGAAAAATATTTGTAATAATAAGCTCTGCAATGCCTTGTTTGCCTCTAAATAATCCGGACATCCTGTATATACTCGTATACTATGTTTTTAGAGGATGTATTTATTCTCACTTTATATCACACTTCGCCTGTAATGCATTATGTACCATCCTGAAATGCAAAGTTATTGCAAGTATTCTACATTGCAGTTCCACGGCATATCCACATACTAAGCGCAAACAGTAATAAAAATGCCTAACCTATAGTGCTAGATTTATTTCTTAGACATCTATTAACAATCTTACATGTCAATACCAAAGTTTTAACTGCCTAAAGCCTATTTCGTATAACTTAAATTGAACCAGACATAAATATTTATTAGAATAAGAGATGCGGTGTTTATAGACGATATATAGAATATACGCAAGACATGGGTAATGTGGACATATACGTGGGTTATGTAGATTATTGTTTTTCGGTAACGATTGAAACTGTTTTCTGATCTAACCTTGCCCATTGAGAACTAGACTCTACTTGCCAAAGAACCTCATATCACGTGCAATTAAGATATGGATTTCAGCAAACGTATTTTTGAGCCTGAATCTGAAATGATGTATGCGAGATGATATGGCTACAGCAATACGGAACGCAGTGTGAATTGCACTAAATACTTTTAATTTCGTAACAATTCTTCATGGGCATTATTATGGCCAGCTTTTGCTACAAACAAACACGTTCCGCGGTCAGCTGACAGTTTGCAACAATAACTTGACAAATACAAAAAAAAAAACATATATTATAATATATATATATATGCAGTTCCGTAAATAACACGTTAAAAATATATATAATATATATAAGACTTCTACTATCTACATTAAATTGACCTTACTTAGTAGGCTTGTGTCAACAACCGGGCCACTTCCGTACGACTTCGTGCGACCGTAATGACGACAGAACTCAAACGTAGCGTTTGCGGCGGTTGGTGCGTTGCAGAAAAACTCAAGCACCGCTCCGACAATGCTGTGGCTGCAAGGTGGTCCGGGAACAAGCCTCACTTCTAGGCCTGTTCAACGAACACGGCCCATACGAAATTAGGGCTGATCACGTTGCACATCTGCGCAGTACGTCATGGCCCAGCAGTTCAACATGCTTTACATTGACAACCCCGTAGGTGCCGGTTTTTCGTTCCCACGAGCGATGCCGGCTTCGCAACTGGCGGACTGACGTCGCGCGGGATCTTTTAGAGGCACTTCGGCAGTTCTTCATCCTTTTCAACGAATACTCGAAAATGACTTCTATGTTTCAGGGCAATCGTATGCTGGTGAGTATCTTGGCTAGCATGCATATAACAGTAACTCCACACGCTGTTAGTCTTCCCTCACGACACATGTTGAGTCGCCCTGTCCCCCCCCCCCCAGGCGTCCCATAAGCTGGCCATTAGTAGACTTTCTGTCTCTCCTCTCCCCCGATTACACTTGAAGCCGAGTTTTCGGGCGGTGGCATTTACCGGCGTGGCGTACTAACCGCATTTCCGGTTGCTTCCGGAAATTGTAAGGCGCATAATAGATGGTGTGGCCTGGATAGCTGCCGTGCAATCCTTGACTGGCTTTTGGGGGTTACTGCGATTGCGGGTTTGTTGCCGGTTGTGGTCATTAATTTATTTTGCTCCTATTTTGCATTTTAAGGTGTACTTATGTGTTTTTTTTTCTTTTTTAAGATGATCCGTAAGGCTAATTCCCGTGTACGGTTTTTCATGTTATGGCTAATTTGTAATCCACTCCGGCATTTACCTTGTCTAATTAAAAACGATGCAACCAATTTAAGAGTGGCCGGTCTGAGTCTCGAACACAGTCCTCTTGAATGCAAGGCAAAGGCTTTGCCACTAAGCCATCTTGCTCGGTTGTGTAACTCATTAGGAAAGATGACCGACTATGGTGGCGCATTTGGGGTTTGCGTTGGTCAATCCACGTTGTCACTACAACGCGGTTTGTTGTTACAAAAGGACGACCAGAAAAGCAACGTTTCCAAACTACGTAGCTGGGAAGACCATCTAAAACAGAGTATGAGAAAAATCCCATATAGGCAAAAATAGGGGGGGGGGAAAAACAAATATTTGATCGTTTCTAACGAAATTGGGTTCAATCACGCAGGTAAACATATACCAGCACTGGCCTACGCTATCCACAAGAAACGCAACGACACGCGAGGCGTCGTAAAGTTGGCCGGCCTGGCAATCGGCAACGGTTGGTGCGATCCACCGTCAATGCTTAACTACGCTGACTTTCTGTTGCAGATCGGGCTAGTGGATCAGTTGCAGGCACGCGGCTCCGAACCGCACAGCAACAAATCAAAAGAAACATCGCCGAGCGGAAGTACAATGAGGCGCTTAAAAACTATAACAAATTTTTTCGGAGAATGAAAAATCTCACTCAGGTGAACAGTTACCACGTTCATCGGTCCTCCCATGCGAAAAGAGACACTCACTTCCATGCGTTTTCTGGACTCGGCAGCAACCAGACGAGCCATTCACGTAGGCAATTTAAACTTCTCTGCATGGTCCAAGATCGTATACAACAGAATCGGACGCGACATAATGCGCTCGGTGAAGCCATGGATCGCTGAACTCATGGATAACAACTACAAGGTTGCGTGCAGAAGAGAAGATCGTATCATCACTAGTTGAGTGCTCACTATAATAATCGTCTAAAGCTATCGACTTAAAGTGTTAGGGCTGCATGATTCCTCAAGAAATAGAGATCCGCTGAAAAGTGAGGGTCAAAGCAATGTTAAATGAAGCCGGAAGCAAATTTCTAGTTGTTTGTGGGCTGATCTGTTGAACACTGCAGTACTCTTACGTGCTTTATTTGAAAACCTACTGGGAGTAGAGAAAGGCATGCTTCCGTAGCAAATGTGATCACCCCGAACGATGTATAGTGATGTATTCTGTCTAGCAGTTTGGACTTAGTGATCTTAATAATATTGTGTATTTACCATATAATCTAATAATTTAAGATGAGACTTAGTATTGTACTATATATATATATATATATATATATATATATATATATACATGCATTCGCTATATACGTTGACAGGTGATGTTCTACAGTGGCCAACTTGACCTTATTGTCGCTTCTACTCTAACGGAAGCGTTTATTGACTCGATTAAATGGAGAGGCGCCGAACAACTTGCACGATCAAAGCGTCTGATTTGGCGAAATCGGCGTACGGGCGATCCTGCCGGCTATGTCCGCCAAGTGGCGCGGTTCACCGAGGTGTTAGTGAGAAACGCGGGCCATATGGTTCCCCGTGATCAGCCCGAAAATGCCTACGATATGATCACGCGCTTTGTCAATGACAAACCGTTTGTATAAGCAGTCCAACGTATTCGTTGGAGTATTCTGTAACGTCTTGTATGCAAATAATGCCCTAGATGGAGCAAGCTGACAAAAAGGTTAGCTACTACTACTACTAATAAATTGCAAGTTGTTTGGTAGTAAACATGAACTCTGCAAAGAAAGATAAGAGCTTATGTTTGGAATGATCAAAACTGGAATAACACAACTTGATAAAATCCAAATGTATGGAGCACACAGAAACTAACATGAGTAAGGCTTGCGCGCCTCCTAGCGGATATGGAAAGAGACAAATGATGAGTTCCGGATGAGCCCCAGCCTTGAGATGATGAAAATACTAATATCTCAGAACATATGGTTTAGTACAAACGTGCACAAGCAAGTCTCCTTGCTTAACCAAGCGTATACAAGTTTAAAACAATAAAACAAATTGTTGGTAGGTAGCAAAGATATTTATGACAGCAAGTTATGTTTCCGTCGTGCCCACTTCAATATTGATGTGCAATCGCGGGATGTTCTGTGGCATGATACCTATCGCATACATACAAATTGTTCGTGAGGCTCTTGAAAACACACCTGGCACAGAGCATGGTAGAAATTGTGTACTTTAAACGCCGTGGCCAAGTATGTATTCTTTTTCCCGACTTTTGTCAAAGCGTCCAGCTGTTGCTGTTAAATATTGTTATTATATACAATTGGAACACTTCAGCGACCATCCTAACGGGCCAAAAATTGCAGATACCACTGACGCATCTGACATCATGCTGCGTGACTTGTGGTGCATGTTTGCGAACAGAACCTGCAACTGTATTGATCTCCAACCTGGTGAAATGCTTGAATCGAACACATCAGGTGATGGTAGCCATGCACAATGTGCCTTGTGCACACACGTCATTCAATCCTATGGCAAGGTAGGAATGTAACTGCGCTTCTGGGGCTTCGATCACTTTTCCTGCCACTTTAATAAAAATCGTCAAAATATTCCTGTACTAAATTACCCTAGCCTGACGCTGAGTATTTCCACTGCCGGTCCGCATTCTACTAGCGATTACACAGAGCGGTTTTCTGGTGTCTGCGGCAAGCAACAAACACACCTTAAATGCTGTGAAGTACTTTCTAGCTGCACATGGTTTGCCGTTGAAAGATGGCCCCGCACCTTGCCAAGGTTGTGGCAATCGTAAACCCGAAAAACCGCATTCCTGCACTCACAAGTAATCATCGAAAATTTCAACGCTGTGAGAACAACATATATATATATATATATATATATATATATATATATATATATATATATATATATATATATATATATATATATATATTATAAACGCTCGACATTTATCGTTGATGTGCTGGGTAAAGGTCGTTTCTATACAGTGTAGAGTCCGACTTAAATACGGGAAGAAGTTGACAAACTGTAGCGGTTGGTCACAGTAGGGTATTACGTCTGCTGCAACCAATCAGCCGCCACGGTAAAATTTCATGGTTTTCGTCGTGCACGAATTAACTTGCAGGCCCTCACATTGAAGGTAACTATCTAAAAACACCTACTCCATTCAAAATGAATGGCAAAGCCTCCCCGTCACTGATAAGTGATGAAGAGGCTTTATCTAAAGTTTTGATACAATCTATAAAGAGGGCGCACAATTGGCCCCCGGGTAAAACCAACGTCTGCTTAATTTCCGACTCATGTATATAGGTCACGTTGTGTGTACTTCTACCCTTTCTGAACCCAAATTACTCCGCACCTGGGGCATTCTGCACAACTGGAAACACTCTCGAGATAATCAACTTAGAAAATATTTTATTAAAATCGTGTTTAGACGCGACACCTCGGAAGAGATTTGGATTTTTCACGTTGTCGCGGTTTTCACCCTAAAAGAGGAGAGTAAGTCTGGCATCGTGCCAAGCCTGGGGTGTGTGTTCCCCGGTAAGTGCCTAGTTAAACAGATTACACTGCTCCCCTGCTCAAGCACGACTCCATTTTTTAGAAAGGTCACAAAAATGCGTGTTTTACTGCATCATTGGCAGGGAGCAGTACTTAAGATTGCCTTCTAGGTGTCTGCTGCTACAGGTGGCCGTTCCCAGTGTGGAACTTGGCAAACTCACTAAAACCGATATTATCGCTACTCCTTCAGGCTGGAAATTGCGTGGCAGTATCTCGAAATCCGCGGGAGAAGCCTCATATTCTAACGCTTCGTGCCCCTTGCCGATGCTCTTCTACCCTGAGAAGATGCGTCGAGAGTGTGTTGAGGACCGGTATAGAGAGTGGCCTTTTCCATATCGGCAACTGTGTCTGGGCCGAACCTCCGGTATAAGATTTTTTGTCACCAGGACCCAATTGTCGGCCGTCGGGGTGCTCCCCTCGTCCCGCCAGACATCTACGATAGCCTTTCTAGCTGAGAGCCTTTTTAGCGCAGAGAGGTCGAGTCGGTGGGCTTAATCAAGATGTAAATGTATTTGTCCTGGGAGCCTTTGAGCTTCCTCAATGGACATTTTAGCAACGCATGAGCAGTTATCGGCCGAAATTATGTCCAAGGGTCTCAGGGTGAGCGCCAGTTCTGGTGCTCAGTTCTTAGTGAACGCATTGATGTCCTTTGGCTCGATGGACTTATATAAGTCTCGGATTATAAGAAAATTGGTCTGTGAGGCCGCGTGGGCCGTCGCGTGCAAAGATGCGGTCTCCTATATTTGTTGGAGAAATTTACCAGTGCCATCGGGAGTAGTGCCTCCGCACAACCAGGCAGATTTCGCCTCTAGCTATTCTCGAAGGTATTGAGACCTCTGTACTAGCCACCGCTCCAGCTTACACATATTTCCTATTACTAGTCAAGTTCGTATAACGCTTGCGTATACAGCTGATAACGTAAAAATCTTGCAAACAGTTTAAAAATCTAATAAAAGCAGCCCGGCAGGGCGGGGCCCTCCTTGCGGCCGGCTTGAGGCTCGATCCGTAAGTCAGTGACTGCCAACGAACTGCTAAGGCTGTGTGAAACCTGATTAAAAAGTCAGTCGGGATCGCAACGAAGGAAAGCCACCAGTGCAACCGCAGACTCGGACTGGCGTAGCTTAGACGGCTCTGCTTTGGACGTAATAGCGGGCCAGGTCGTATACGGGTCACCATTATAATGTTCAAATAATTACAATGTTGTGCCACTGCTTGCTGGTTGGTTTCGTCGTCCAGGCGGCGAAAATCAGCGTCTGAATCGGCCTGACGTGACTGAATCGGTCGGTAAGGTCACAACTGGCCAAACAAACGCAGACGTGTCACCAATAGCAGAAAATGAGAAAAATTGCGAAAAGAAAACCTTCGTCCTTTGAAACGACTCCCTCAGCGACAAGCGGGCTTATCAGCAGCAGCAACAGCAGCTTATTGTTCTCGTGAAAGCGAGTTAGTATTCGACTCGACCAGCAGGCGACTAAAATAAGCAACTGGCGTCGACCCATAGGAAAACTAGTTTCCGACTAAGTTTGCACCTTGCAGCAATTCTCAACTCCGACAATTTCAATAAGGCAGAGGAAAGCTTTAGTACCCGAAGGATGATATAGATTAGACTGTAAAATCAGAGCAAAAATGTCCTGTAATGTCTTAGAGTAAAGTTGAGTAAACAATACACAACATGGTGATAGTTTTGGTCTCACCGGTGGTTCTATCGGCAATCAAGTTGTTGGCCCATATCAGTCCTAAATCAGGTTTTGTTATTAATTGAATCTATTGCTGGAAATCCCTTGCGAAATCAGGAACGCCTTCCAAAATTTAATTTGCAGTGCAATCAGGCACTACACCAACTAACAGCAGGCTCCTTGTCGCTTAGATACCTTTATGAGTAAGCTAGCTACTATACCAAACAACGGTAACACTGGCCTGGTTCTCTACGGTTACGACATATTACACCGCCGGTCTGCTTCCTCCAACCAGGGTTGTCTATATGTTTTTAGTAACGTAAGAACGTAATGAGACATGTACTGTATATATGCTTATCTAGACTATAGTGGGATAAATAAGTAATGATATGTATATATATATATATATATATATATATATATATATATATATATATATATATATATATATATATAGTCTTAACACTGCAAGAAACCTTGAGGATATACCGCTTGCACCGAGTCCATAAGAGCGGGGGCTGCCATCAAGCAAGGACACGGACAGCTGATTCTTAACTCCACGTGATAACTTTTTACCACCATTGTTATTAAAGCGAGCACTGCCGAGTGTGCAAATGTATTATAAATCGCAATATATGGCGGTTACGCAGCGTAGGAAGAGAGATAGATGATTCACCGTCTCATCTACGGCACAAATAGTCGGAAGCTACCTATTTGGTATCATTGTTTCGGTAGCAGAACGGTTATACGACAGCAGCGTATGACGTCAGGATTAGCATCTTACTGGTTAAAATTAATACTACAAGTATCTCGTCAAAATTGGGCTATCTCAGCCGTTTCTTCAGTATCCATCGGTCTAGCATAGGTACACATTTTGTCGCACGAGCGGTAGCAAGTAAGCAGTAACCGGCGCTGATACTAGCATTTATTTTGTCGTTCGATAGCTTATACCTCACTTGTGTTCTCCACATTGTCTGCTCCCTCTATCCCAGTTGGCGCATATGGCAAGGTTTGCTGCTGGCTCGGCGCACCCATATCCGATACCATGAAACCTTTAGGATGTGAGGGGACATGGAAAGGTTTTTTGGCATTTAAATGTTCTATTACCGAGGAGCGTTTAGTGTGCAAATGTACTACGTCACGCCAATTTAATAGTAGGTCCTCAGCCCTGGTTAGAGCCACGCTTATCTTAAGTCTAATACCACAGCGCCGCCAATTATACCAATAACTAACATTATAGCTGAAAAATAAAGCAGCAATGCCGAGAGGTTCCCCGCAAATGAAAGCCCTCTAGCAACATTGTGACATCCTCCTTGGTCACGTGGAGCGGACGCTAGCGCAACACCAGCAATTCTCAAGTGCCGCCTATCATAGGCTTGAAGGTATTATTTTACTTTAGATACAAAGCATTAGCGCAAGAGCACCTTGCCTCGTTTCAGGTGCCTAGCAATATATTTAGGTTGACGAGCGAACTCACTAATACTGAGTGACGGCTTAGCCGGACGAAATAGCCATGGCTAGATGACAATCGCCGATCGCCAGCTTTGCTCAAGGGGACAGTCTAAGCCCACCTACATAGTGTCGATCCTTCGCGATCTCATTATCACTAACAAGTAATCCAGGCCGTTAAGTGCCAATTGTATTTTATATGCCAACCGATCTCGATGTCGTCCTCTACAGCTTCGACCGACATCGTTTTCAGCAGGCAACACAGATTTTAATAAACGGTACGTGGCGTATGTGATTCTACGAATCAACACACGCAGCAAAAAAACAACGATCAAATCGATCGTGCAGGGGGGCACTTGTCTCTGCGACAGACGAGCTTTGCTTGAGCGGGAAAAAGCTCATCGGCGTACGTAAATCGCTTTACATAACGCCCTAGACAGGGCTGACTATGCGTTCTGCAGGCCAGACCATCGTTTTCGAAGGCCCATCGCCAACGCACCATTTTTTTTTGTTCTGGGAGGTTTCGGGAATGCATGATGCACATGCGCCACTAGCAGCCTGCGTGACTAGTGTGAGACTCGCAAACCCACTAAACCCGGATTCCTCCCCCCCCCCCCAGGCTCGGTAGTACTTTGCCATTACATCAAAGCCGTACCCGACGCACCAGGAAAACACTAAACACACCCGTTGCCACTGTCCCGATTGAAGAACCGCAGCGGATGATGTCGTGCGCCCCACTCGTGCTCTGCCCGGTCTAAATATTACGCTCATCGCTTTCCAGCGTATACCAAACCCCCTACAGAATATCGAGGGGTTTTGGCATACGTTGACCTCGAAGCACCTCGACCTATTTAGGCACCCCCTTGATAAGAAACACGAAGACTGCGACTGCATGCGCCCACCCAAAGCAAGTTGGCCGGCGGCTTACGGGCAAACGCCTCCCACTGCTGATAGAGGGTGTAAAATGTGGTTTAATATTCCGTAGACGCTTAAGCATGAAACTTTTGTTAGCGGTTGACTATCAGCGACGAAACGACAAAACTTGACTCTGAATTTTGCACGGCAGTGCTAATGGTTTCTAAGCACATCGACGGGGAGGCTGGCCGATCGAATATTCGGCATGTTGTCGTGTGGTGTGTAGTATACACAGCGTATTTTCGTTACATACTTTGCTACGTAATAGAGTATCATGACCACCCAGCCAATACTGTACCGGCAGAAAAAATGTATTGTGACAAGCTGTGCTAATTTTACCACGCTGGCTACTGTGCAAAGGCGTGGCCTATATCACGACTGGTCACTCTGCGAAGGCGGGGGGGCTCTACGTTACGACGGGCCACCGCGTACATTTTGCATTGTCTGAAAAAAATATTTATATAAAACATATTAAATAAGCATAACATACTGATAGATACAGATGTATGCAAGAATTCGAAAATCTTGTTTACTTAATAAAGGCATTGATATCGCGTCGGGAATTCCCGAGATTGCAGACGTTCAGAAGAGCTTCTCACGGTATTAGACCACTTTAAACGGACTGTCTAACTGAAGGAAACGCACTTTACGCAAATAAATAGCGCATGGTCGGGACGTTCCAAAGTGCTGCTTCTCTCATTTTGGTTACGCATTTACCGGAACAACAAACAAGTGCACTTTTATAACAAATTCTTTGATTTTTTAATTTAGTTAACGAACGCACGAGAGTCGGTGGCCGGACTGCTAAAAGCGCTGCGTATGGCCTTCTAAGTGGCATGTTTTCTTTTGAAAGATGACTAACTGGAAAATGCGGAACGCATACACAGTAATCACTGCAGGATTGTTTTCAACTGCAAGTGTGGCCCGGTAGTGTGAGGCTTTAACCCACTAAAAACAAGTCATGTCCCCCTTCCCCACCAGCAGAAAAGTGCTGTTAGCGTTACTACAAACTACTGAGGGGGTTTTTGTTGGGTTATACTTTTTGGTAGTATTGCATCTTTGCCGCATTTACGGAAGAGGAGAACAGCACGCACAAACACATTTTTTTAATTCAATAATACAGAGTACGATGTTGATGCAGCGCGATTAGACGCTAACAGCGAATGTAAATACCTTTTTCAACATGTTCTAAGGAGGTTGTTTTCTGATTTTTGACCCCGCCGCCACATGAACGCAAATATCTAGAAAAAATGCCCGGCCTGAGTCCGGCAAGTCATGCTAGCAAATCGACAAAGGGTCAAGCATAAGCAAGGTGAGAAGGGGCGCCTCCTTGTGGGAACAAAATCTATGAGCGTCTTCTAACGACATCGTTGTCGGAGAGTGTCGAGTCAAGCAAATAAACTAGATATTACGAAGGCACGAATTCTATCAAAACGATCAACAAAAATCAAATATCTGCTTTATGTGCTGCATCTACCTTTTCGTTTTCTAAAACTGGAGGTGTTATCGACATTGATTTTGTAGTTCACTTCTACTATGGCTGTGCACGCGACTAAAATGCTGGTTTTAGGTGCCGAAGCCCCAAAACGGTACATCAAACGGAATTAGCCTCTAGCCCCCCGTAGCATTAACAATGTTGGTATTGATATCTTCATGCCGTCTGCTACACGCCATAACGAGGTTTATCGTATCAATCTTATAGAGTGTCATTCGTGTTGACATTGCTTAATCAAGAAATGAAGTAACTGCAAATAAGCAGAGAGCTGTGCGGTATTGGTCCGCTATAATCAGCGAGCCTTCTGTCCCTGCGCAGAGATCCGCATTATGATCATCTGCCTCTATCCGTAAGCCATTCGATATGCAAACAATCGATCTATCAAGTCGAGAAAACCTTTGGGCAATACTTGTTAGTATCTTTGCTTTGATGGGTTTCCCTCTAATATGGGTCGTCCGTTGCAAAATCCTTCGTAGCTGCAAACTCGGCTTCAAAAAAGTAAACAAGTGTGACTTGAGGTATTCGTTATGTCGGAACCAGGCGACACTCCTACATTTTTTGTAGAGGTGGAAAATGCTTTACGTACACCCTCCGATGTCAGTAGAGGGTAGCGTAGGACTAAACGCCGGGGAAGAGTATAACACTCGATACAATATGAGGGTGCTACCCACTAAAAACCACCTCTCCCACCCACTCCTGATTTGGAATTGTAAACTATTACCTCGAGACCAAGAGAGGGGAGTCTCATGCTGCGATCCTCTCCTTAGTCTACGAGTATGTCCCGAGACGAGACATATGTCCTCCCCAGAAGAAGCAATATTTGTTAGTATCTTTGCTTTGATGGGTTTCCCTCTAATATAAGTCGTCCGTTGCAAAATCCTCCGTAGCTGCAATCTATGTGCGTCTCCTAACGCAGTGTTGAATCGCGGTCTGCGACGATCCTCCGGGCGATTTTTTTGCGCATTAGCCCGTCTAGGTGTAGGATCCCAGCGGGCCAGTCCGTTGCCGACTCGAGCACATTGGCCATAGGAGGATTCCCTTGTGGACATAGGAGGAGCCTGTGCGGTAGGCCGCAAGTGGCCCATAGTGGTCCTCTACGGTGTGCGCAGAGAACAGCGCAGAGTATCTGTATTTACCTTGCCTATGCGGAAACGGTACGACTGGAATCGGTGACACTTCTACCGCTGTCTATAAACGTGCGTAGCCAACCACAGAAGCGCACTTACTTATCTGGTAGAATTCTTTTAACGCCAACTTCTTACGCGACACACTGTACACAGCAGCAAGATAGGTTCTTATGTTTGTACTTACTAAGTAACATTAATAATAATAATAATAATAATAATAATAACAAGTGACGTGTGTCTTATACCGATCCGTGGGCTCGTTGCCGGGGGCGTGTACAAACGGCGACCACCCAATAAGGTTGCAGCATTGCTTAGAGACAGCATGAAGATAAGGCATCTTACTGGTCGTTGCAGCCTCTTAAAGGCGGGATGGGATGTGCTAATTAAGCCCGAGCTGTGAACTATAGTGGGCTCGCCTAAAGGCTCTCTCACCTGCCAAGCTGGCATTTTTCTGCGGAGAAACAGGTTATTGATGAAGGTTTTTCGGTGTTAAAGCTGGCGCAGCACTTTCGCCCGATAGCAAGAGTCGGGGTAAAAGTATGAGTCAGTTCTGCAGCAAAAATGATACCAGATGCCTGCGACATTGATAGGGCTGTACGCACACTTAATCTCATAGAGAAACGCCAGGTCCTAATGCTAACAATTAATGAAGGCCTTGATATCCAAGCTGCTGCTGTAGTTATTGCCGAGCCAGCCATCGTATATTCTGTGCACACGTTAACCGATATGGCCGATCTCTCGCTCCCAGATGATGCCTGGACCCGGAACTATCAGGTAGCCCGCGCGCCATTCTTTACCAAATTAACGTCTTTTATCTGTCAGACACGACGCAATCTGTGCACAAGGCGTTCCTCGTCGGCCTGGGCATGCGGCCATCAGCGTTATTTTCGCGTAGGCCTTACGCTGCTTAGTGGCAGTTGGATGGACATCGAGGGCTTGGACTAACCGTAGCTCCCTTTGAGAGGGCCTGAGCTCTAGTTCGGGCCTGGCCACTCACATCCCTTACTCTGTTCTGGCTACGCGGCTACCCTTGCCAAGTAGAAGATTAATATAAACGAGTTCTTCGAATTTATTTTAAACAAAACACTATAAACGTCCGGCCCAGTGTCTGTACAACAATTTCACAAGGTGCCTAAGCGACAAATAGCTGCCAGCAAAACAGTAGATGATTTCCTCCTTCAGCTAGCAACCCAGCACACACACATGGTAGCACACTGTTAATAGGTTAGAATAAAGTAAGTCTTTAACGTAAAAAAATAGACAATCGAGAGCCGGCAGTTGGTTCAACTTAGCAGAATCAAGAAGGACATGCAAAATATCCTCGTTGAACTCCTGTAAAAAAAACACAAATACAAGAATTGACCCACGTGTAACTTTAACAAGGCTTACTAAATTGAAAATATACTAACAGAATGCAAAGCGCGTGAAGTACAACGCATAATTAGACAAGACCTTTCACTAAAACTGAAACTCACACCCTAGTTTCGTCAGTCCCAAGTTTTGTGATGCGGGCAGCATTATAGGCTTTGTCCGAGTTTGCATTTTGCCACCTTGCCCATAAGCGTTAAACGTTGTCATTTTTCTGGTTAGCAACTTCTTCACTTTCAACCCGAAAACACTCCGTGATTCCAGATTTTCAAATACACGTGTATACTTAAATACATCGAGGTACTTGTGCGTGAATCATCTGGGAAACTAAAAACACCCTGCATTAAAAGGAATGTATTCCAAAATCTATCTAGCGACTCACATCCGCTGCACGTAATAGGGATGAAGAGCAAAAGCTGGAACTGAATGAATAATATATTATCTTGAATATTCTAAATGAGAAGGAAGTAGAGTAACTCTAATTGTGTCACTTTCCAAGGTACGCAATATCTTAATGCTTAATTTACAGCTATATTTAGTAGTAGTATCTAGTAGTATTACAACTATATTTAGCTAATCCAACTTCTTCTTCTCGCTGCTTTTTTGTTAGTGAACTCGTGATCCCATAATCATCTGAAGTAGTGCGGTTCTACGGATGCTCAGACGTCACCTTTTTAAGCTTATTTCGTCCTATTACGTGTGTACATCACTAGTAGCTCGTAGTTTTTCGAGCAACTTTTCAGAACCTTGCGTATAGTAATGCCTTGCTTGAGGTCCGTATATAAGAAACAAATATTGTGCTAGGTTCTGAATGCTGGGTTCTAAAAAGAGCACCGTGGGCCGAGCAGATACGCCTGGAAAGTAGTAAAAAAAATATCATTTAAAAGAACAAATAGCACAGTTTTGTTGAGCAGAAAGAGCTCAAGTAATATGCCAAACAACAAAACAAATTGTTCTAAAATTCAAGAAACATAAAACGCTACGACTTATTTTTCAACCGAATACGATAACAGAAAAGTGCACATCTGCTCAGTGGAGCCTTTTCCATTGTCAGTTTCTTGCGCGAAACACTGCGAACACTGTTTTTAAAATACAGTGTTTCGTGCAACAAGCTGACAATGTAAATGGTTCCACAGAGCAGTTTTGTGTCCGAACCTCTGTCGTACGCAGGTTCATGGGACGCTACAGTAACATCGTCTTGTTTTGCCGTAACCCTTGTATACTTGTAAAGCGGGCGACTGTTTAGAGCCTAGTTTGGGGCTATAGCGGAGATTACAACGTGTGCCCTAGATTATAGAGAAACCCCATCAAAGCCAACAGCCTGGCAATTATTGTTCAACGTTTTTTTTATTTCGTGGTAGTTGATTACATAACGTCCTTAATTGACTAAAATCAATCAACAACAGCGGACTTGCAGACTGAAACAAACGAAAATGCAGATTTCCGCACAGGGATTTTTACTAATAATAGTAAACCAATGCAAATAGAACGACAGAGAGAGAGAGAGAGAGAGAGATAGAGATGCGCCTTGTCACGTAGTCGTAGGAATTAAAGGAGAGTTCTGATTGAGACCGACAAATATCCAGCTTTAACGAACACAAAGGTAAAGTAAGCACTTAAAATACAGTGGCACTTTCAACCATTCCGGCCGGCGCGTTTAAAGAATTTGTTTACGATTTGAATCCATTTAACAGGATCTGTTTTTCGGATCATCTCATATTTGACAAAACAATCCGCGGATAATTCGAGGACACACACTCTTGCAGACGTGACGCTTAAACGTAAGTGCCTATTCTCAGTGTTACGAACTCGATGTTCTTGCAGGTACTGGTTCCTTAGGGTATTTCGTCTCCTTTGCGCTGCTGGGATCTGTATCGTCTGCGATTGTGTCTGCAATGTCAGTACTGTACTTGGCCAACTGTGTTTCGGCTTGAATTCCACCAGCCCTGCGTATTTGCTCTGCGCTTCATTGGATCACTCGTGAAGTATATGAGTTGATAATCGATGAAGCCATACATCCCTCTTGTATGTGCTTGCCTATCTACACCTACCCTGTTAACCTGTTTTCATTGACTTTGCCGGCTGTGACTTGGACTATGTTGTTGTTGTTGTTTCTGTCGTTGTTGTTTCTGTCGTTGTTGTTGTTGTTGTTGTTGTTGTTGTTGTTGTTGTTGTTGTTGTTGTTGTTGTTGTTGTTGTTGTTGTTATTGTTTCTGTCGTTGTTGTAGTTGTTGTTGTTGCTGTTGCTGCTGCTATTGCGCTAGCTCTCTCGGCAAACCCCTTCAGTTGTCTGCTCAATGCAATTGATTGGACAATGCTGAATGCAATCATCATCATCATCATTGTCATCTCCATTATTATTTTATTGATTTTCAAGCCAGTCATACAAAACATTATTACCATGAATAGTCCATCTGGCACGTATGTCAAATGATGCAAAAACAACGGCAACAGTGGCAAAAAGGAGTGGATAAATACCTACCTGTTTTCGCACAATGACTGCAGTGCGGTTACATAAGTACAGCTTGTCACGGTACTCGCAGGTGCAAAATTGGCTATTCATGTAAAAAAACGTCTATTGTGTGGCAAACTAGTAAGAAAAAGCCGTGTACTGCATACCGCATGACAGCATACCGATTCGATCAGCTCGCGTCTCTCGATGTTCCTCTGAGGCTATTGACTCTGCCGTGTAGATTTCGGCATCGAGTTCTTCTTTTTGGTTTTGCTCTTATAGTCACTGCTAACAGCTTTATACTTAGGCGTTGACGAAATATTCCACCGCAGCTTTTAGCCCTGTATTGTAGTGAGGCGTTTGCCAGTAGGCCGGCCAACCTGCTTTGCGGCACTGCGTGCAGTCTCACTACTCCAATCAAGGGTAGCTAAATAAGTTATAATTAACTTATGCCAATTATGCCGGTTCAATCAGAAAGTAATGAGCGTCATCTTCAGGTAGATAGGTGGAACCACAACTGCACGTACGATATTCGCTGCGGCGAATGTTCGATCGGGGCCGTGTTAATAAGAGTTTTCCTAGTATGCAATGATCGGCGACGTGCCTTCTGTTCGGCCCGCTCGTAGGAGAAACAGTTAGTCCATGGTGTGTAAAGTTA
This sequence comes from Dermanyssus gallinae, assembly GCA_003439945.1. Classification (NCBI taxonomy): domain Eukaryota; kingdom Metazoa; phylum Arthropoda; class Arachnida; order Mesostigmata; family Dermanyssidae; genus Dermanyssus; species Dermanyssus gallinae. Next base: position 190,724 of record QVRM01002131.1, on the reverse strand, counting down.
TCGACACGCGCCGGGTTCTTTTCCTGCTCAAGCGAAGCTCGTCTATCGCGAAACGCCTCGCTGCAGAATCGACTTTATCGTTTTTTTTGCGAGTGCTAATTCGCAAATCCTTCTAGGGCCCCCGCTAATGAGCTTACCGGGGAAGACAGGGCCACGGCAATGACGCCTTCTATTGCGGATTTTAAATGAATGCCAGCCGTAGGCTTCTCTTTTTTGATTAAAATCTTATTTTAAATTGAAATATATTTGTTAGATTTTGCCAAGGCGCCAAGAAATTGAGCCATGTTTGTATCGGTGTGTGTAAATTCCGCCCTTCAGATACAGGACGGAAACCTCGAAAAGTTTCATATTTAATTATATTAGCTCTCTCTCTCTCTTTGTTAGAAAATAAATACCTGAATCTGGCGAAGCCAGCTGCCAATATCTAAACTTGGCGAAGCTCATTGGTAGACGATACACACAAAGCTCTGGGAGCCGCTTGAGCGTTCCGCGTCGCTTTGTCACTGCACGCAAAAATTGAAGCCTGATTATCCCTAATGACCACCGCACCAGTTGTCTTCCAATGCACAGAAAACGCCTCAATTCTCATCCGCGCCAGCCATTGTCGGTAACAATTTGCACGAGCACTCCAAGCCGAGACAAGCTTCCACTGCTGTTCACAGGACGACAGCTTATTCCGCCTTCACTCAGGTTAGACGGTCTCAAAAATAGACGCCGCTAACACTGAACACTGGAAAGATTGGACAAGATTTGGACGTTCGACACGTCTTAGACCTTAAGTTAAAGTCAGCAAATACAAACTTCATATACGACACCCAGCCTGGCGCCTTGCCGCACCTACCGTTAGGACCCTACAAAAGCTATTTTCTGACTGCATCATCACGACCGAAGAAAACTTCTATCTGTTTGGCATTCCTCTTCGTTATAACGGTATTGTAAAGGCGTTAGAAAAATGGAAGGACTACATACCGTCTTACGCATTTAATATGTACATTTATATACACCTTACCACATGCATACCTTTTAGAAGCAATATTAGCAAGTGCGTTGCAAAAAATTAGCAACACATGTTTTTTGGTGATAATTTTGGTTTGATTTGTTTGAACGTTTTGAAATCTTAAGGACATGATGAACATGACGAAACACGAGTATGTTGTTAATTTCGTCTCAATCTCACAATCGTTTCATACAAAAAAATAAAAATTGTGAAAAAACAGTGTTGCAAAATATTAGCAACAATAACATGCTAACAACACAGCTCTTATTTGTAAAAGATAATCGATGCTACAGCTGATATTCGATCCCGGGGATCAAATGTCAGGAATATTGACATTGATATATATATATATATATCAGCGCCACCAGGTCAGGGTGGGTTGCTGAACATGCTGAAATCGCAAAAAACGCAAGTAGTCTGACCTGAGAAAAAGATACCACTTCGCACACGTTGTCATGGGAACGAAGGGCCCAACCAGCAAAAGCACAAGTATCTTCCTCAAGGACCTAAAGATTAAAATGAGTTCTAACACGGGTGACCAGCGCCAGGGCGAGTTTTTGCGTCTGCAACCGAATAATGAAATATATATATATACGCCACGTTAAAAAAGAGAAGAACACAACCTTGTTTTTAAACACACATTTTGCTAAGCCATAACTATATATTTTGCAAGCGAATGGCAGGATGAAATCATTTTTGTGTACACATTTCTACAATATCTATACAAACGTTAGCGTATATGTACGTATATATATATATATATATATATATATATATATATATTTACTGTATACAATAGCGGCTAAAATTGCACCATTGGGCATGGTCGTGTCGCATTGGGGGTTGAGCCCACAAGACATCCGGTATATAAGTATATACTACACGGACTATATGGCTACAACCCAATTTTCTCCTATATGGAAATAGATTAGAAAGTGCTCATCGCGAATATTTTAAGATCGGGTCAGTCAGGCTATCTAGGGAAGGAACCAGAGCACAGGAAGCGGCGTGGTATCTCCCACAGTGTGCTTCGCATCTAGAGCATCTGCAATGGTCATCTGGTTCGTGGAGGTCCCGCACGATACACAGTTTATGATGAAAGCCGTGTACGGCATAGCGGGTTACGACATGACGGTTGTAACGATACGCTCATCTCCATTCGTTACGTGTCATAGCTCCTGTTTCGAACAATTTATTATCAAAGAGAAAATAAAATAAAGGGATATGATGAGATTAATGGAGGTAATGTGTCTTAGCTTTTTAGGCAAGCCAGCCGTCCTTTTCTTTCGGTTACAGCCGTCCTAAATTATCAGCAAGGGGAGGTTCCGGGAATGCATACAGCACATGTGTTGCTGGTAGTCCACAGCAATTAGTGTGGAGCTGACAAACCCACTAAACCGTATTCCTCCCCATCCTCCCAGGTTCGGAATGGAGTGGCATTTCTTCGATGAACACCGGTTGTCTGTAATGGCCTCCCATCACCAATGGAGGATTTCTCCGGTCGTTGTAACAAACATTTGCGTTTAATTTGTATTATATATTGATTGAAATTGAATATTCGCTTCTGAGGACGCATGAAACATTTCTACTAAACTGTGTTTGAATTTTGCTGGACATATCGATCAATGTTAAGCTGCGCTATTTTGCTGCTGCTGCTGCTTAGGTAAGACAAATTACAATGAGGCAGACCTTGATGCAAAATCTCTATAGTTAGGCAAAAAGTGATTCTAGTTAGGAGCTTAGGAGGTGCCCCGTTGTAACTAAAGTCTTGAATATTGCAACAATGATGTTACGTTCGTATAAGCTAGAAATTGTGAATTTAGCAGGACGGCAACTACAACACGAAGAGACCCAGGAGCAATAAATGACAACACACAGAAGAGGTACGCTCGGTGCGAACCACAGCCGCACAGTAACTGTTTCTTTTTTGTTTTTCAAGATTTTCCGTAAGGCAATTGCTTGTGTACGGTTTTTTTTCATGTCATGGCTGATGTTTAATCCACTCCGGCATTCACCTTGTCTAAATTGGAAACCATGCAAACCAATTTAAGAGTGGCCGGTTTGGGTCTCGAACCCAGTCCTCCCGAATGCAAGGCAAAGGCTTTGCCACTAAGCCATCTTGCTCGGTCCCTATTGAGCCTGTTGAATCTCTTGAGTGATTAAATAGACCCATCCTCTCTCGGTCTATTTATTCACTTGATAGCGAGCGAGAGAGAGAGAGGAGAGAGAGAGAGAGGGGAGGGGGAGAGAGGAGGGGGAGAGACGCCGCGGCGCGTTCGCACCAAAACGCTTGCACCAGATGCCAGGCGCCGCCCTCAGAGTTGGACGAAGTTGTGTCGGCTTGATGTTTGCATTGTACTGGAACACTACTGGTGGTACATCGATGGGTGGATGAATTCGGTCGTGTCGAATGTTCCACCGGCTGGTCTTCTTCTCTCATTGCTCGATTCGGGCGCGCAATGTTGTAGTGTGGGCTGTCTCCGGTGTCCACGGTGCTGCCGGAGAACAGGTACGTTCCATAATGCCTATACGGACAGGTACGTCCCATAATGCCTATACGGACAGGTACGTCCCATAATGCCTATACGGAAAGGTACGTTTGATGATGCCGATACGGACACTGTGATTGTGTCGACCGACAAGGAGGTGCTGGTGAGCGTCGTGCATTGCGATACGGTTAGCATGTGGCTGAGTGGAGACCTATGTCGGTGCTGTTGTTGCTGATGGTGATGATATTGATGACGACGTGGTCATTGTGGACGATACCTTGCACCTCATTATAGTGCACGTTGGTTGACAATGTGTTCGGTCGGCTGTCGTATCGGTGTCTTACTGGTGCCGTCTTGTATCCACAGCGTAGTAGTTGGTGGTTGCTCTGTTGTTACGTTGTTTCTAGCTTTAGTCACAAATGACTGATTTGGCGCCAAGGAGTACGGACGTGTGTATACGGAGTTCTGAGGGGTTACGCTTGCTTATGTGAGTGCAGGAAGGAAAACCTAGGGGGCGGCATACCATGGTGACGCGTGAAGTTTGGTGATCATTTCGGTGTACTGTGTGTGTGGCCGTGCGACGAAGAGGTAAGGAGCCAGGCCGCAGTAAAGTTCCGTTAAGTACGTGTCAGCAGAGCGAAGCATAACAAAATCACCCACACAGCAGTCGGATGTCTCCGAGCGGTCCGCCGCGCGATCAAATTCTAACAGCTGCTCAGCTAGCGTGAGTTACCACAGTGTTTAGGTGTCTTTAGGTGAGGGAGCAGATGGCACGTGATGCTGGATCATCGATCGCCAGGTGGGATAGAGTCAACGACGCCCAACCCAATGGATTCTCCCAGGCTACACGCGCAGTGGCAGCTTAAGATACGTGCCGGCCAGTTCATTGTCGGTATGTAACTGTGGAGGAGTGTTAGAGAAGAGGAAGGTTACTGAGCGTAGCCCTCCATATACAGGCTGGGCCGCCTGCGAGAGAAAACCGCCACTGACAGCGGAGATGGAACTAGCGAAGAAAAGCGCTAAGACATGGTGCGATACGGCGCAAGCTATGCAGGATCGCTGGGAAAGCATTATTACAGCAGACTCTAACGAAAATCGAGGAGCGCGAGAGAGAGAGGCCCAAGTTGAGAAGAAGGGGAAGCGCGCAGTAGTCATAGACCAAGAAGTGGCCGTAATGATAGAAGAAATCAAGCGCAAATTGAGTGAACGATAACAAAAAATAACGGCACAGTTGCGACAGCAATGAAATATGTAACTGATAAACTAAGCGAAAGGCTGTCCGCCGTTGAGGTGACAACGTCAACGATAGTGGCAAATGTCGAAAAAATGAAAACATGGACCCGGGAACAAAGGATGAAGACCAAGGGCGCGCCGTTAAACAGGAGACAGTGGTGTTAGACTTAAGCCACAGTGGCAAAGAGGAATAGGAAAGACAAGACGAAGAGGGCGGTGCAACGGAGGGAGGCGAACGGCGGCAGCAGACGTCAGCAACAGAGGAACAGTGAGATCGCCAGAGGGGGTGCACGGATACGGCCACCGGTGGAAAAGAAAAAGAAAGAGGCTAATCAGCGAAAAGAAGAAGAAGAGGTGCTAGCGGTCGAGAAACAGCAGCAGCGACGGCAGCAACCAAAGCAGCGACATCAACCGCTACAACAACAACAAGAAGAGCAGATATCTCGGGTAAGTTCAACCGATCGAACAGGGTTTAATAACCATTGCCTCGGTGGTTATCACGCCGGTGGGAAAATGAGTGGTAGTTGTTGGAGATTCAAACGTAGGCTGAATAGAGAAACAGGTTATTCGGGTGGGTACTAATATAAAGGGGAGGGGGGGGAGGATTTAATCTCTAAGAGGGGTCGAAGAGCAAGATATATGCAGACACGGGCGATACCATTTTGGGCAAAATGATCTTAATGATTACAATTGTTTGAATTTTGAACTTATAGAAAATTCAAGCTCAATGAGGAATTACTGAATTTAAATACATTTGCCGTCCGGAGAATACGATGTCATAAAAATATTATGGCAGCAACTAAGCAAGATATTAACATTCGATCATGTGAAACATAGACTGGTGTTTCATGGGGGACTGGTAGATGTCTTTTCGGGCCCGGTATATGGAAGGTGCTGTAAATGAGATTGGCACACAGGCACACAACCTAATAACATTTTGCAAACAGCGAAACGTGGTGCTGACAGTGTGTTCCCTTCCATTGGTGGTGGTGGATTCTAAAGATGGAGGGGACTATCGGCATTTGGGTGGAATAGATATGCCGCCGGGTTTAAAGGGATAAAATAAGAGTAGAGTACAGAGTATTATATCGCAAATGAAAAAAATGGAGAATAGCAGTGCGGATTTAGGAAATGCTATAGGCTAGATGATCATATATTTTTTTTAATATTAGGTCAGGTTGTAGAAGCATCAAGAGTGTGGGTACAAGGGTGTGTGGCAGGGTTGTTAGATCTTAAAAAAGCATATGATATGGTGGACAAAACAAAGTTATATTAAATTTTGTTGGAGGAGGGTTTTGAGAGACACTGAGTGGAGTTACTAGAAGGAATTAACAGGAATGACACGGTTCGAATATTAATAATAATAATAGCAGTCAAACAATTTAGAGAGTTTATAGTCGCTAAGGCGGTCAAGGCTGTCCGTTGTCATCGGGTTTTTTTTTAATGTATATGAAAAGAATAGCGCGAAGGATTATTAGAACAGGTTTAAGATGGCATATAGGGGAAAAGGGTGTATATGTCAAGACACCCGTGCTGCTGTTTGCTAGCAATATGGCTTTACGTTAGTGTTGTCTTAATCATCGGGGAGCACGCAACCAAGTATTCTGAATCTTAGTCGGGAGCAACTACGGCTTTCAGGGCGCATCTGCATATGGACGATTCGCTCAGCGGAGCAGACTCCAAAGAAGAGGCTCTGCAAGCTCAATAGCAGGCAAACTTTGTACTGGCAAATGCGGCAATAGAAATCAAAAAGTGGAAGTTGTCGCTTAGCTCCATAGTCCTATTGGCCTGGTAGCGGCCATGTATGCGGATGAAGCTAATGCTACAAGAAGCTCACAAGCAAAAATTGACACTTGAAAAAGACCTGCCCCCCGCATTTGAGAAAAGGTTGGACAAAGTGGTCTAATAAAATGGAACACGTGCAGACTTTCGAAATACACCGTCGCTACACAATAGAAATTGAACAAATGCTAGCTTTGTCGATGCAAGCGATAGTGCACATTTAGGTGTGGTCTATCTGGGAAAACCAGCGTAGTGCTCGTTGCAGCTATGGTTAGAGTCGCGCCCGTCAAAGCCTTGGAACAGATGAGTATTCCGCGATTGAAGTTAGGAAGGTGTTACTCGCCTTCTGCAGAGTAAATTCTTAGTTTTTGATGTCACAAGATATTCGTCATTGTCTAAGACAATCCAGGTATACGCCAGTCTGATGCGCTATAGGGTCGACAGTTCCATGCCAAGGCGCGCCGGGGGAGGGGGGGGGGAGGGTGCTAACCTGTGGTCCACTTAAAACATTGCCGCTACGATTGCTGAAATAGACAGCAGCTTGTTACGAAAGCGCAGCAAAAGTGTTTTCTTTCAGCGAAGGAACCGCTGCTGAATGGAAAAAAACATGTGATGTTCCGCGTATGCACTCATTAAAGCATTCGTTGACCACAGCGGACACTCATTAGACTGGGGGGTCGCCTATTTGAAGTGCGGCATTTCGTTCTCCTTGCCGATTACCATTTAACTCGCCATACAACCAAAAGCACTATTCACTCGTGTGCGATATGTGTACGTGAGAGGGGCAACTGGGAGGAAGATTAGGAGCTCCATTACCATCCAAGGAGATTGATGGCTTCACAACGGCATTTAAACATGTCTGTCTTGGTGACCTCGGGTCATTCATGGTTTGTCAAGAAAAATATTAATTGATGGTGTGGATATTATGGTTTACATGTAGTGCAACAAGGGCATTTATTTCGAGGAAGATCTCACGGGCGCCAGCTGCATTGATGATATACTTTGTTGGCTGTCGTGTTTTATCTGACACGATAAATTCGGACAACGAACTAAACTTTGTTAGAATAGCGAAAGCTGTTCACTCCCTATGGAAAGCATTAAAAGGCCGAGTTATGCAAACTGAGCCACTGAGAGATCTCTGAAGTGCATCTCCCGAGTTGTGCCAAGTTTGCCACTAAGCGATATCCTCAGGCTCTACTAAGATAATCAGTCAATATTGATACAATGAGCTCAACTCACTTTTTTGAGCTTAAAGGGTCATATTGTTGTGCCGGGGGGCTATGTTTCAATATCTTTCATATTCGTGTGTGCGGATGTGCACGTCATCCGGATTACGACAACTGCATTTCTAAGCTCCTTCCGCAAATGGCAGATTCGGTCAACGATAAGTAGAGCGAACGCAATACAACTGAGCGGGTTTCACTGCGCAGTCTCCACGTTTTGTCCCAAATGCCTCCTGACATGTCTATCTCAGTTAGTACTCAGCGAAGAACCTAGCCATTATGGCGAAAATCTTTGCAAGAGTGTATTCTGAGGCAATACGCCGATATACATAGATTGCATATATCGCCACCGCCTTTTTTTCTTCGAAAAAAGCGTAAGTTTCAACGAACGAGCGATTCAATGAGAGCTCAGAACGTGCGACCCCCTTTGAGTATCTGTGTGAACAGACAACAAATCTAGTTTGTTAAAGCTTTTGACGACTCTGCCAAATGCTTGTAGTGGATTCCATCTGGACTATAACTCTCCCCTTGGACAGGCTCTGCAGTACGCCAGCAAGTTTTTGAGCTTCTGTTTTACCGTAAGCCGTTGTTTGATTAAGGCTTTACGGGTAGGGGTACGCCCATGCAGCTGCAAAACAGTCAGACGCTGATGAACCTGCTGCTCTATCACTGTTGTGCCGGCAGCGAATTGGAGAGACGCAGGGTGCGCCCTAAGCAGGCGCGCCTCTTCGTTCTTTTCATACTGGCATTGACTATCCACGAGCATTTTTTTGGGAAATGTTCTATGTTGTCATATATGCACCTTGCGTTCAGTGACCATCTGGTGGTAGGATGTAGAGCTCTTACTCGTCGCAGGAACTTGAACCCTTGCCAAAAGCACTGCCAAAATGATTGTCATTGACAGCAACACAGAAACGCAAAATCTGCTATAGGAACTCTTAGTTTCTAAACGGCACGCATTCTTCCGGCTAGCCAACCACGCGCTACCGACATTGATCGTCTAAAACCCTCCACACTAGGCTTCTTCAATCTATCGACACGGCAAAAATACTCGAGAATACATACATCGCTAAGACAAAATGGCAATAAGATACCAGTATACCAAGGAAAAACGACATTATATCGCTAGTGAATTGACGATTTGAAATCGGTTGTGATATACGGAAACTAAAAGAACATATGTTTAAGTAAAACCTCTGTAGTTTGTCAGTTTGTTTTAGATGTTTTAGTCAGTTGTAGCTAAATATACGGCGTATTCAAGTGAAAAAAACCTTTATTGGCTTAGAGAGAGCTGTTTTAGTTTAGAGCTTATGACGAACCACAGATAGAAGGCCTCACGTAGAGAGAGTTTAAAGATGCTATACTCTTATATCCCCAAGAAGTCGTGCCAAGGGAAGAATTAGTAGACCAGAATAAGTATTTTTATATAAGCTTTATCACCAGAAATAGCGTCATCAAATGCTGAATACCTGCAAGCGTATTTCACGAGAAAGGCAGGTCCGGAATGACATAATTAAAAACATGAGTAATTACAAACTGGCTTTTGATCTGAAACGAAGCTGTCATTGTCAATAAAAATCTTACGTCCTTAACTGAATGGGAATACAGCAGTTCAAGACATTTTGTAAGCTCGTTCGTGCAATAGAGGGTACCAGCGTAGCCGTAATTCCTCTGCAAACCAAAAGAAAAAAACGAATGAATCGGTAAGCTTTTAAACTAGAAATAACAGAACGTCATCCTCTTTTAAGCACGCCTTGCATAACAGCCATTGGTCGGGGCACTCTTCAAAAGTTATTTTGGCATGGCCTAATAGCAATCACAGATCCGCAGAATAGCTATTATAATTGTAGTGTGTGATTGCAACCATCTAGGCGCCCTATGGCTCTCTCTCTCTATATATATATTATATATATATATATATATATAGAGAGAGAGAGAGAGAATATTGTGATGATTTATTAATCATTTAGACTCGGCAATGCTCGCTTTATATATATATATATATATATATACATATATAATAAATATTGATGTGTTGTCGAATGCCCAATAGTATCCGTTGCTGTCTTAATATGGTGGTGGATTTGATAAGAGTCCCCCAGCTTTTGCTGACCGTATGGCTGCGCGAACACTTAGAAGGCGAAATTCATATTGCTGTAAATTAGTGCATCGGCGATCACCGACAAAAGAGGAGGAAAGTAAATGCCTGACTAGCAATATGACACGCTATACATTGCATCTATTCTGCAAGTTAGTTCAGCCGACAATTGAAAAGAAAACGGCTCAAACGCTCTGAACTAAACTTATATTACCTCGGCGGTTGCACTAAGTGTGCGCTCTACCTAAAGGCTCTACCTGACAAGTGCCTTCTGGTTGCGTTGTCCGGATCTGTCGAAGTTTAGTGAAGAAGAAGCTGTGCCGCCATACTTTCAACAGAAACGCGAAACCATTCTAAGAGGAGTTAACTTGCGTGTTCTACAAACTGTCGTTGAATAGAAGATACGTGGGTTTATAAGGGACTGTCATACGTCTTTCACCGAGATGGCACTTCGGCTCATACCAGCCGTCTAGAACACGAGTGGCTATCGGAGCATTTGAACATATCCTGAGGCAATTACGCATGGACGCCGAACAGCACATATTTAAGCTATTTAAATCAGTTGAACTACTATACAGGAGGGTAGTGATTGAGCGAGGGTCTAAGAAGTCCCGGCATGCTAAAGTAGGATCGCTCACTGTCGCTGCTAGGAAAACTTCCAACAATTCAAATAGGAACCTTTTGACACGGGCTTATATGCGCTTTAGACTTTTAGACCCCGAACTAAGAAGTAATCAGCGTAAACAAGGGCCATATTGATGATATCATTACGCACGGGGTGCATTTTAAATAATTGAAATGAAAATAAATGGCACGACAATAAAAAGAATATTCGTCAGAAGTTCCCGCGTCGTCTTATGCAATCTAAGTACGCCCCAAGTTAGACGGAACACATGATGCACATATATTTGTGAGGTCAAGCGTGTCCAGTCAAGATTACGTTCGAAGTCAATGACAATTGATTACGAAGTCTGTAAGCATTTATATTAAATGACGTTAGATTCTGCTATTTAGATTAATTCGAATTGTCTGCGCAACTATTAGGCACACATCTTACACAAAACAACGAGGGAAGAACTAAAACCCGATTCCGCTCTCGTATCGTGCTCTATATGTACGCATAGAAGAGTATTTAGAGGCGATATGGGCGCCCTCTAGCCTTCTAGCGTTAGCGTCGGGAAAGGAAGTTTCCCTTTCCCGATTTTCCGACGACGCGGGGAAGGAATCACTGAAACAGCGGTGACGACAGAGACTGAGGCGGCGAATTGGGGGCACAGCTCCCCATACCCCCGACGTCGTCGCCGTTACGCATTCGAGTCGTGGATGGCGGCATCTCGTTGCTTCGGTCGTCCCTAGGATTTCTCCGTCAGTCGGTCTCGTGTCGCCTAGCGTTGATGTTGTTGTGGTTGCTGCTGCTGTCGGAGTTTGTAGCTATTGTTGCGCGAAGTGTAGTTATTGGTGGAGTGGCCTGTAGTTAATTGGTGTTGGTGGTGGCGGTGGTGGTGGTGGTGTTCTATAGACGCTACGCTGCGTTCCTCAGTGCCGAACAAAGTGCGCACGGTGTGAGGTTGTACCTGACCATCCTGAGCGTCTAGTTGTTCGTATAGCGCGGCAAGAAACCAGCTCTCGCCGTAATCTGACTATGAATGTGTTTTGATCTATGTAACTAGATCATAGATTCTGACGTATTGATGGAGATTTGTGTGTATATATATGGATTGTCCTATCACAATAGCTTAGAATCGTCTAACTGTCGTCGTCGTCGTCACCGTCATTATAATCACCAACAACTAGTGATGGTTTCATGTCACGGCGTGCTGGAACACACCTAATTAGTACTGACGCAGCGGAAAGGTTCAAAGGGTAAGTTCAACAGTTGGGCAGTGCAATAGTATTTATATGTATGGCATGGTGGTTGCCGTACTATTGATATTTTAGGAACTGCTTAGTATTACAGTTATCGTTTTAACTGCTATTGTTGTTGTTGTTGTTGTTGATGTTAACTGGACGCATTATTATTTGCTAAGGAAAATTCGCTGCAATTGTTATTTCATGTACTGCCGTTGTCCTTTGGTATACACTCCACTTTGGAAAACACGCATTTAGCAGACACAAAGCTAAGCACAATGTCACATAGTGAGCAGCTTATTTTATAGTGTTATTTGTCATTTAGCGTCAATTTAAAGCGAAATGGTTTATTGTGCAAAGTAGCTAGATGCTAGTCATGGTTCTCATCTACTGAAGTGGTTCGATCCCTGTTGTTGATCGAATCATCTTTGAACGATTGATCTCATTGAGAATAGCTGATAAACCGCTGAGAGTTACCGGTCGTGCTGCCACAAACAACTGCTTAGGATACCCTCGATATTTCACCATCTCCCATTAGAGACGATCTTTCTAGGGATCTGCAAATGGAAGTAATTTGCTTCAATTTGCAAATATCGAGTCGAAAGCGAATAGACATGATGCGAACACAGAAGTTGCGGCGAAGAGATCAAATAAATCGTTCGACCAATATTCATTGGATAAGCCACAGTCAGTATGTTACGAAACGTCGTAATGCAACCGTCGTTGTGCAACTGCCGACGAGACGAATTCGATTGAAAGATGAAAAGGTCACGCTGATTTGAGTGCCACGCTACAAGCTTGTTGAGGGTGTCCTGTAACAAAAACATGCTAGAAAGCAGGCCGACGCCTCCGACTTTCTGCGTATGTTTACGCCGGTTTCATGCAACGAATTCCGGCAACCGTGTAGCAGTAAGTAATGATGGGACCACACCAATACCAACAACTACTGCAATCCTACTTTTAAGCAAATAAGGCATTAAAAATATCGACAAACAGGTGTCTGCCGAACAGCGTACATTTCACGTGTGTCCAAACTATCCTAAAGCCACAGACTTTTGTGTATGACATTGCCCTTCTTCGACACTAGATGCAAATACACGATTTAGCACTCCACTAAAATGTCTAAGTATAAGTCTTGCCGGCACGGCCGTGGCCATTTCGTTAGACACGTTTGGGTGGGTGGGGGTTGGGGTGTTCCAGACTTAGAAGAACCTATTTCTGCATAACGTTGGCTAGCAGAACAGTACTGTGTATTATAACTTTGTTTCTATCTTTCGCCAGCGCATACCGTGCTGTCCAGGCCTTTCCTAGACTTACCTGTCTAGGCGTTTTACAGCACAATTATAATATAGCAGCAGCACGACACTAGTCAAACAGATTCCCAATCAAAAACGAGGAAAAAGAAAAGATCCTAACCAAGCAGATTTTGCCCTGGGTAATCTTGATCTAGGGGAGACCAAAACGTGTTCCACGTGAAATAGACAGCGCAACTTATCACCACCATCATCTGCTGTAATATTACGTCATGCCATTAGCGGCTCACATTGTCCGGCCGTTTAGTTCGGTTGTCGTTGTCGATGGTACTAATGTGTAAAAAATATAACAGGAATTGGCTAGCCCCTTAATATGCTCACGGTCAGACAGCGTATGATTCAGCAAGCTAACGGCAAGTCTCGCAGACAAGCCTTGGCGCGGGGAAGAGGTCGAGCCGTAGACTTAAGGCAATACACACTAAAACCCACCCTACATATACACGGAGGCAGTGTCTACATATATGTATCCTATATGAAAGTTAACATGTTTACTTACACAAAATTGTAATATGAATTGATGAATAAAAAATAACTGTATCCTATCGTTAAACTGACCCCCGATCTGGGGGATCCCCTACGCAGAAAAGTAACCACGCTCAGACAGCGGGGAACTCTCGGAAACGTTTTTTGAACGTTTGCATAATGACTCCAAAGTTCCTACGGTTTTCAAGCAAACCACTGTGACCTTCGGTACACAAGAAGGAGCCCAACGAAACGCGTTGAGAATGATCGTCTTGTGTTCTGCTTCGTCGCCTTCATAGACTTTGAGAGGGTTTTAGTCAGACGCATCACCAATTACGTGACTGTGAACAAACTAAACTATTCGATGCGACGCAACATGGCTTTGTACCTCGGCGGTCCACGTATACGCAACTGCTAGTGATGTCGCACGACTGGGCGTTTCATACAAACGCCAACAGACATTTCCATTGTATTTATTCTAATCAGAAAAGCGCCTTCGACAAAGTCGAACACAAGATTGTCGTTAGTAAACTATGAGCGCTCAAGGTCTTTCCGCAGACCGGCGGCTGGTTGCAGAGCTTTTGGGCAACGTGTATTGTTCTACTGTTTCATTGTCAAGGAGCCTACGGTGTATCTTCGATTGTACAAATCAATTGTGTTATCCAAACGTGTATGCTGTTCATCCGGTGCCAGAACGAAGCACATCAGTAATATGTTCGCCTGGCGCGTGGCCAGGGATATTCTCACAACGGAACGAATGCGCAGGTCGTCCCACTTGCAACCAGTCATTCCTTATCTTTTATTACATGAATAAAGGAGCTTTCTACTCTACAAATTGGTAGGGCCTGCTTGTCGAATTGCGCGTAGCCAGCATATCCCTTACGCTTTTCACCGTTTTTCTTCTGCCTTCTTTTTTTTGCTTTCATGATACGTTGAGTGGGCTCATGAGGGTGTCCAACTAAGTTGCTCCCCAGGACCAGGCAGCGGGGGTCTCCATAATGTGAGTTTCAATGTCGACGGTGTTTCCGCCGGCAAGCGCAAACTCCGATGACTGGTTACGTGTTGTTAGAGCACTACGTTGAGCCACTGTGTGGTCGACGCACATAAGATGCACGTATCTGCGGACGCCTTCCCCATTCTCATCATGCAGTACTGGACCTGTCCATGTCCTGTAAAGAGTTGCAAAATACGTTAGAGGCCCCTATTCGGGTCCGTCGAACCTTTCCTGTAAATCGAGTACTAGCATGCTGTCAAGTCCGGTGACGTGGCGCATTCGCGTGTGCCTCGTGGCCGGACGAGACACATAGGTCCACGGGTTCGATCCCCACCGTTGCACATTTGTATTTATGGGATCCAAAGTGATGCAAAAGTTGTGATGGTGAAAAAGCAGGTCCAGTAAAAAAGCAGGACAGCATGCAGCAATGGAAGCACTCGTCGTAACTTCCCCTTACAACATTCGCAACAAGGCGTTTCAATTCAGACGATAAACTGAGGGACACTTTGGAGGACGGGGTTCTTTTACAGCCGCTGGAAGGGGCCGCAGAGCCTGCCACCGTGACGCCAGCACAACAGCAAACAATGCGAAGAAAGCACACGCGGCGGTGATAAGGCCAACGGGTAAGTATGCCTTGCAGGCCTCGATTGGAGCACACAGCCGATAAGTTTGCGTCAGAGGCGCGCGCAATATAGGTAATTACTGTACTGACAGGTCCAACGCAATGCAAAACGCTCCCGTGGACGTTAAATATTGGCTGAGAGTCAGCCCAAAACGTTTTTGGGTAGAAGAATGCTGGTCCGGCGGCGGACGCGCCCTCGTGCTTAATTTAACATTGCGAGCGTGTATCTAGTCCAAGTCTTAGTCGAGCCGTCGTTTACTTCACTCTCTCGCAAGCAGGTCCCAGGATAGCTGGTGGGCAGAGCAAAGTAGCAGTCTCTGCTCGCACCATGTAGGCTACATGGTTTAAACGCTTAACAATCGAGTACCGCGTTTAACGCTTAATAAGCATAACAAGCATCAGGACCGCCTTGGGTGGAATGCCATCCGATCTGGAGTCCTGCAAAGTGCCAGGCGCATTGCCGCACGCAAGATTTCCTCAGCCATGACCGGCGGGATATTCGTAGCGATAGTGCAATGAGCTCGCGGTGTCTGGAGGAAGTCCCAAGGATTTTCCTCTACCGCTTCCACCAGCTCTTCCCGTGACACAATAATCTTAAGTGACTGGCGTTAATTTTTGTAACCGCTTAGTAAATCGAGTTCTCGAGCATGAGCTGCGTCTAGGGACTTTTCAGGCTCCCCCCGTTGGCGTCTGCGGGCTATACATAAGCAAGCGCGAATTAAGATGCGGGTGGCCCTGGTGCAGTTCCGCCGGACCTCCTCCACCGCTGGCGTCCACCACGGCTTAGGCGCGGGTGTCGGCTCGGCCCGTAATGAGAAAAACCGCCCGCGTACTCTGTCTGTGTGATAACGTCCTCGTCGAGACTCGCGGCACTAAGAGGGGCCACTGCCTGTCAGGCACTTCGCCAAGCGCGATTAATTTGACGCATCTGCCCAGTGCGCCGGTCTGGCGTGAGTTCCTCCACAACACCTTCGCTCACACGGCTACTTAACGCTTTTTTGCCTTGGGAGATTTGGGAATACTTGATCAAACTTACCCTCTTGCTCACAAACCCACTAAACGCATTTTCCTCCCCATTTCCAAGGCTCGGTGTAGCTTTGGCTTAAGTTCGGAACCACGGGAGAGGCGTCTCCGCGCCGTGCCCTGTCATTGTTTTATAAGTTTCCCCATCCGTACATACCACTGTGTGGTTCATCCAGATGGGCGAGAGCAATGCGAAGTTTAACAGACACACCCTAAGTGGGTGGTCGAGTCCATTAGGGCCCAGCTGCTATTATGTCCCTCTCGTCCCCCCTCTCCCCTAGTCGCACCTCGTCTCGATTGTTGATCGCTCAAACATCTTCTTCTGGATTGTTCCAGGGTCCACTTGAGTGTCAAAGTGGCGTCAAACCAGTTCGTCACCTCCTTTTACGACTCCTCCGTCATCATCATCACGCAGTCGACGACCTCCATGATAGAGAGGGTTCCCCACTGCAATAAGACCCGTGTCATGCCTTGAGTGCCCCGCAGCGCACAACAGTATGCTTTACGTCGACCGGCTTGCCAGAGCCGCACGTCACGCAGATGTCACTGGAGTAGTATAACTAGTTTTTTTTTAGTTACCTGGCTTAGCTACTGTGAAGAAATATTAGTAAAAAACGCTTTAAGCGCCTTTAATTAAGTAAAGAAGGCTAGTTGGTCTACTTGGATACTGGTCTCATGCCCTAAGAAGTGCATCGTAAAAAAAATACATGAAAGTATGGTGAGATGCTGATTTTATCCGTACCTCATTGTTGAGCATAGAGTTGATGTTTTTCCAAACATTGACTCGTATATTGTGTTGGACCGAAAGTAACTGCATTTTTAACTTTAACAATATAAAAATGAACGTGTAAACTAATTTTATACTTTCACATGGTACTCTTCATTATTAGCCTCAGTCTCCCCCCATTGTTCGAGTAGACTATCGATTGAATTCCAGATTTCAGAATCTCGAGGAATACATCCACTTGCATTTTTACTGCTTCTGCTGAAGTGAGTGTCCTTTCCTCTAGACAGTTTTACAGACATCTGAATAGGTGGTAATCCAACGATACGATGTCTGATGAGTACGGTGGATGCAGCAAAGAAGTTCCCAATTGAAGCTTGCAATCTGGCGGAGACTGGGTAAACTCACATGCGATCGCGCGCTATTTTGGTGAAAGATAGAGCCCCTTTTAGTTACAAGACTATATCAATTTCTTGGGACGGTGGCAAAAACTAGTTTGAGCTTAGTACAGTAGACACCCGTGTCTATCGTGTTGTAATCTGGAAGCGACTCGTTTCTTCGATGCCATGTTTATCCCACCAAACATAGAGCAGTATCTTACGAGAACGCGGTAGTCTCTTTGGTGTTTTCTGGAGAGATCTCGGGCGCGCCGGGACCCTATGTTTCATATGTTTTATGTTTCATAATTCCGTAAAAGAAAAACACATCTTTCGTCATAGGAAAAAAATCGATTCTACTATGGGCGCAAATGCGAGCAAATAGTTATGTGACACACAGCGAAATTTATGGCTGCGTAGTCACTCGGGTATTCTATCCCATAGTTTCGCGCAAATGGTCTTCTCCTGGTGTGAGAAGCCTTCCAGAACGGAGTTGATTCAGGAGGTTTAAGTTGCCGGAACGGAATTTAATGAACCAGTAAAAGCACAAAGACATCGAACTGGAATGTCTCGTTTTTTATTTTGACAGAGTCCATATAGTAAAAACAACGAATGAGATCAACTTACGAAGCACTCCAAGATTTCACAGTATTTCATGCTTACATAGATATATATTTTGTTCTTAATTCTATACAATTTTTCACTACCCCAGGCCCTCTGTGCATTGAAAATGTGCCGCTATAATTATTCTGAATATATATCTAGAATAAAACGAAAGCATTTATGTTTAATCATCAATTCGTATTGCATTTTAGTGTAAGTAAACTGATTAACTTTCAGCCTAGAACAACCCTCGTCTGTACTATTCAACAAGCGATTCCAGAATTGAGATCGCGTTGCCCCGCTAAACACCAATGTAAAGTCTCTGGCGCAAGAATTGTGCGGCTTTCTTGTCTCCAGTAGTTATCTTCAAACGTGTGTCCAATTTAATAAGTAGTTCCTTAGTTAGGGGGTCTGGTGGCTTAAGGTCTCCAAGGCCTTGACCTCCAACCTGGACCAAAGTTATGAGCTCTTGTCGTCAGTTCGGCGTATTTGTTCAATTTGTTGTTTTCTGCTAGGGTCGCAGCGTGACCAGCTCCAAGTGAACCGGAACCGACCATTGAGAGAGAAAGTAGGTCGGTTACGGTGGCATCCCATATAAGGGTCCGGCCTCGTTCAAAAGGGATGAGAGTCATCCCGTCGGGACACTTGCCGTCGTTTCTGGCTAATCTAGTTGGTTCCGGCGCGCCTGGGTAGCCTGTTGTCCTCAGAGCCTGGGTAGGGTGTGTAGGCAATCGCTTGCATGTTTTGATAAGTTGCCTTAAGCCGAGCCCTAGGAGAATCATTGTCAGCTTTATCAGTAAGTAAACGGCATGTGTTTTTTGGCTATTCTTCTATCGTTGTTGCAGGGTAATTTACTTTTACGTGTTAAAGCGTACAAGCCTCACTGATGAGTCTACTCATCTCCCTAATAAAGAAAAGTATCGTGCATAAAATGGCGCCAGCAGAATGTAATCCATGACAGTTAACACACCGAGGCACGTTTTGACATGAGGCAGCTATATGTCCTTTGTTCCCGCACCTACCACAGATTTTCTGTGAACTACACTGACTTGCTATATGACCGGGTTGGAGACACTTGAAGCAAACCATTGGTGAGTCCGGTCCGAGCACTAGGGCATGCAACTTATAATCTAGAAGTATAGGGGCCGGTGGTTGTCGGTCGAATGTGAGTATAACTCAGTAAAGGCTTCCTCCGTTGCCACGAGAGAGGTAGAGAACTTGGGTCACGCCCAGCTCCTTGAGTTTCTGAAGGACTTCCGCCTCTGTGAAGGCGATGCTAACAACTTACATTTTAGTCTTGTATGGAGTTATAGCTAACCATAGGGCCTTTACTTGTATCCCGTGTAATCGATTGATTTTTAACAGGGAAATTTCTAACTCTATGTTAGAAGTCTAAACAGCGATACTTGTTTTGTCACCATAAAATCTACATCCTAGGTATAATGTGTGTTGTACCTAAAAAATAAATTTTATGGTAATATTTTTTTCGGTGGATTGCCTGCGAAAGACGGTTTTGATAGTACCTATGGTATCTGGGCTATTATCGTCTCTAGAGTAATCTTTTTTTAAGGAGGTTGTTGTTAATTCTAGACCAGTCTCCGTCCCCAACGGGCTTGGAACTCACCGTAAGGTACATCTTCAATGCACCGAGGGCCGGATATGTTGAGATATCTAGGGTTTCCCCAACAGTCCTTGTAGCAGCATGGCCGCTGACTCTCAACGGTATGGTTTATCATCTATTCGATCAACAACAGGGATCGAACCGGCGACACCGCGGGAGATGACAACCATGACTAGCACACTAGTCCCCCACTAGACCACGCCGCCGCACGTAATACCATCTCGAAGTTTGTCCAAATGTTTCAGTTTGTGTGCCGCCAAGCGTTTCTCTTCACGGGAGTTGTGCGTTGTGAACCTACCGTTGTCATCGCTCTTATTATCGGCTTTGTCTCGAACAGCCTGTTGGACAGTTTGGGGCATCTTTCCCCTCTAAGCACCGAAAAGCATGTTATTTTCCGTCGTCGGGGTGATGTTTTTGGAAGCGGGTCTTTCATGGGCGGTCTTTAGCCTATGCGACGGTAACAATACACCGTTGTATCACTGAACACTGCACTGCTCGGTACTCCATCTCCAGGTGCGCATCTTTGTGCAGTCTGGTGATGTCCAGAGAGCGCAGGGCGATAATTGGAGAAGGTTGCGGCCCGGGGGCCATGTCACTCTTTGGTGTCGATTGTATAAAAAAAACTGTCGCACTTCGAAGAAGAACGGAAAAAATTACACTACCGGGATTCAAACTCGGTCTTCCCATTTATTAATCGTTGGCCCTGTTGCATAAGCCACGTACCGCGCTTGTGCTCTTAGCTAGAGTCTACCGTTTGTGGAAGAATGTAAACAATAGCAGTAAAATCTAAACAATCACGTAGTCGAACGGAAGTCTAGAACACACCAGAAAGATGGCCTGGCCTCAACGGGTTAGGGCCCTGACGGCGAGTGAAACGGGTGCCGAGCCTGCGTCGCGGTACCCGTTTCACTAGCCGTTTCAATAGTCAGTAATATGATTCTCCTGTACTTAGTGCAGTGAAACAATGTTGAAATACGTCCATAGAGTCGTATTTCAACATTGTTTCACTGCACTAAGTACAGGAGAATCATATTACTGATTGAGGGTGGAAAACATTTGTTCAAGGAAGTTTAGAGAAGCCCATTTCCATAAACAAAATTCTACTTTTCTTAGAGAGTTTCATGTATTCAATAGAACGACAAAAACTGCGCTTATCTGTAAGTAGCCTCACAAACGTTAAGGCGATTTTCAAGCTGTACAGCGTCACATATAATATAATTTGGCCGACGAGGGACTCGCAGATCTAAGGAGAAGCAGGAGACCCTATGGATAAAGAGTAAGCTTCTTAACTAATTGATTATAGGCTTTGGAAAGTCAGAGAGCAAAAGTATCAGCAGAACGAGGGAAAATTGACCGGCGAGACTACTTGCTCTCGATGTCGTCCGGCGCTGAAGCTTAGAAGACTCTCGAAACTTTCTCTGTGACCTAGGCTAGAGTGTCCGGAAATTGGGCAATTTGAATGCCGCCAGCATGACTACGAGCCATTTGAATGCCGCCAGCTTTACATGGGGCAGTCGCGTTGAGACTGACAGAACGTGGCTGGTGTAACGCCGAGATAAAAGATGCCCGGAAAGCCGGTATCCGGCTCGAAGTTGGATTACGCGACACCGGCGGAAATGCTTATCTCCGGCGAGACGCCAACGTTTCGCCAGCCATAGTTAAGACCGAGTCCATACAGGGGCGCTACCGTGGGACAGGATATGTACTCAAAGCTCTGATGGCCAAAAGTAATGCCTATGTTTCAGGCAAGTCCCCGGGACGTGACGGTATACCCACGAGACAGATTAAGTTCTTTGTGCAGACGTATCCCGGAATCCCCAAGGCAACAGCGACCAAGATGCTGTGGGAAAACGTATTCCCTCGCAAATAGAAGACGGTGTCAAGTCATTTTGTCTTATTTTCTTATTGAATACCATGGTTAAAATGATCAAAAACATCATCGTCGTCGGGCGATTCAGCGAGGAACTCGAAGGAAAGCTGAGAAGTTTTTGTCCGGCTCACAGGGAAGCAGTGCACGCTGCACGCCCTTAGGTGGGTTCTTCACCACGTCATTGAAGAGATTACGCGTCTACTGAAGACGCGGCGGTTCATCCAGCTGGTCATACTGAAGGTGGGGAATGCCTTCAACACTGCACACTGGAAGGTCGCAGTGCCGCTGCAATAAGATGTACTGTGCGAGATCCCAAGGAAGTTAATATTCTTACTCGGGGTGCGTTCGGCGCAAAAAACTTCAGCAGTGAGTTATTTTGGCTAAGATTCCAGAGACACTTGAGTTCGGTCCGTTATAAAATAAGTGCATGTTTGCGGTTTCTATGAGGCGAGCCTTTATCTGATATTTGGTACAGCGAATATCTGATACGATGGGCAGACCGAAAAAATGTGTCAATTTAAGTGGAGGATTACGCATAGATAAACACAACTAGGTATATTTGTGGCTACGTTTCTATACTTGAGCAAGCGGAAAGAAACACTTTTCGGACACCTTCCGTCCAGTCACGTGCCCTAGACCAAATGCAAGTAGACTTGGATACATCTAGCCAACAAAATATTCTCTAGTTTATCTCTAAAAAATACTACACTTTGTTAGATCATGGGAGAACAAGCAGATTTATGCTTACTTATGTGGTATACAAAAATGTGTAAGCATGACTAACAATCATAATAATTGTTTGGTATCTCCATAACAATGTAGTAATATATATATTGTACGTGTGTAAAATATACAATCTGTTCATATAATATACAATATAAATATGCATATACAGGTTCGATTTCGTACTGGTAGACAGCACTTAGATATTACAGACGAGTTTCGTGTACGTACCAGCTTTTATGTACGAACAGAAGGAATTGCAAATAACTCGTTGGGATTAGCGATTAATTTTATTAAAGACATTTAATACTCAATTTAACACTTAATTAGTTGAATTAAGCCGCTGGTCGACTGCCGACTAAATTGCGAGGAGAGCCACTAGCTAGATATAACATTTTATTATTATTTTTAATAAAACAATTATAAAGTACAAATGTGTGCTTTGAAACGCCAACGTTACTATTTACCTTAAACATTCACCCTCCCATCGATATGAATTCTTGTATGCGTCCGTGCCTCTACTAGTTGATCCTGGTGCTCCATTGCGACGTCAGCAGTCTAGTGATCTTCTCACACGATAATGCCTAATGGCAACAAATTTGCATTTCGACGCATTGATATTACCAATATCCGTTAATTGTTGTGTTGATAATAACCAATCTATACCAAGGGTTGCTAAATTTAGATCGGGTCTTTTCGTAAATCGTTTGTTAAGTTTTTTAAAAAACTGGCTCGTCATGATTTTGATGTTATGTAAGAACTATGCAGCACCTTTGTATATATTTCTACAAAATAATTTCTACTTTTTCCTTTTTGGTGAATAATATGGAGAAGTCGCGGACAAGGGTAACTTTTAACTCGATACGCTCTATAGAGTACAGGCGTCATTTTTTCTGCTTCTTTTCGTTCAGCTCGGACAACTCACTGACTATGTACTTTAGACTTACCAGAGTGCCTTAGGTGATCATAGAGTGTAATTGAGCAATATTTATGAAAACTCATAAACACATTTTAAAGGAAGTATTTCATTTAAGCTTTCTGATGTGAATACATTAGGCTATTTTCAGTGCTTCTTACTAAGTTGAGCTTGTAGACAGTATAGACAGAGCCAAAATATATATTAGATAATTATCTCATGTTCAGATTAAGGCTAGTGCTGTGTGCCGATTAGTTCTAAATACTTTTGGGTAAAAACGTGGGTACTACATAAATTCCGTTTATTTCACAAGTCAGCTGCAAGATGTATATATATATATATATATATATATACATATGGCGACGACGTCAACACCTAATAGAGAAAATGACAGATATGTCAGGACTCCACATGTCCACTTTAAGTGCCGATGAAATCGAATAATAAGTGGCGGGAGGCTTTCTCGAAGCCCTTGACTCAGTCGATGAAGACCCGTATAGAGGAGCCCCGGGTCTTGCCAACGCCCGCTCAACTTCTGATTAAAGTATGTGGATCGCTCCCTGTGTACCTTGGCCCAAAGGCTCCTGAACCCGAACTTTTCCGTCGGTAGGACCGATAGTAGTTGGAAGCACTCTTACAATTACCGGATTTGGAAAAGTATGCGTTCCGATGCGATGCATCTTTCTCTCCCGTTGACGTGCAATATCGATACAAGCCTCTACTTCCGCCCTTCTGAGAAGTTGAGCCTTCCCCTCATCATCAAACCAGCGGTTGCTCTCTGCCGGCAGCTGCTTGTATTCGGCCCACTGTTGTCCATAGAGCTTTCCACGTTCTGCAATCGTCTGAGGGTGAAAGCGAGAAGACCGTGACGAGCACAGGAGCTCCAAGACCTCGCGATGTTTCAGGTCAGCAGGTCTAGCGAAATGACCCACGGGCTCGGTCGCCTTGCGTGGGACTGTTGAGAGTAAGAAAGCGTGGTTATTATTCCCGTTTAGTATAAAGACTGTATATGGCTTGCAGTCTAGCTCTGCTTTCTCTTATGTCCAGGAAGCTAAACACGGTTTCCACAATTAAATATTATACTGCTAAAACGTAAATCAAAGCGTAATTTAATTGCAAACCTCTAAGTATAGTTTAGGAGATGCAGCTTGTTGGGCGGCGGCATGGTCTATGGCTGTCATCTACTGGGGTGTCGCCGGTTCGATCCCTGTTGTTGATTGATTTTCTTTGAGCGCTGCTTATCGAAGATAGATGAACAACCATACCGCTAAGAGTTAGCGACCATGCTGCCGTTTGTGCCTCGCTTCAGCTGGCATTTTAGTAAAGATATAAAACTATTAGGGATACGACATTAGTTACACTAAGTACGTTAATATGGTTAAACTTTGGTGTACCCTCCTTGTGTCGACACCGCTACATGCATAATTGATGCGTGAGGATTTGCTAAAAACTTGCTTGGTTACGATATGCTTGACACGTTCTACCCGTTCCCTGCAGAGCGGATTTTCCTTAATCGAGAGACTTCGCGACGACAAAATAATCAACCACAGAAATCGTGTGTCGATATTGCATTAGCGTATTATGCGTGTCCTATATTGACGGATCACTGGCAACCAAGTAAGTGGAGGTGTCACGGACAACGTGACGGGAGACAGATTTCTCTGCCGTTTTTTTGTGACGCTATCAAGGCTATATAAAAAGGAAGGTTAGCGGCATCGATCTTTGAGTACACCAACCTGCGTTATTCGGTAACTCAAATTATG
Organism: Dermanyssus gallinae; assembly: GCA_003439945.1. Taxonomy (NCBI): domain Eukaryota; kingdom Metazoa; phylum Arthropoda; class Arachnida; order Mesostigmata; family Dermanyssidae; genus Dermanyssus; species Dermanyssus gallinae. The sequence goes on along the minus strand of QVRM01002131.1, from coordinate 166,043 downwards.
AAGTAATAAAGTGACTAAGCAATAGAATGTGGGTTCGCTTTATAGCTCAGCGTAGTCTCCTCAGGATTTGTGCATATTTGTGCATATTTGGATCGGCGGTGTTCACATTGTTTTTATTTTTTTCCTCGGAAAAGTAGTTATGTCTGTAGATAACGCGTACGGCCAAGAGTGTAAGACCGCGTCGACCCGGTACGCCAGTTCTCTCTCTTACTTCCTACACTTAGCACGTTTACTTAGCACACCCAAGCAAGATGGCTTAGTGGCAAAGCCTCTTTGCCTTGCAAAGCCGGGAGGACTGGGTTTGAGTCCCAGACCGGCCACTCTTAAATCGGTTTGCATAGTTTCCAATTTAGACAAAGTAAATGCCGGAGTGGATTACAAATTAGCCATGACTTGAAAAAAAAACCGTACACGGGCAATAGCCTTATGGAACATTTAAACAAAAAGACATCGTTATTACCTAGCCGATCATCGCCGTGCAGCGATACTGATGAAAATACTTTTAGTGAAGCAGAGAGCCAGTTCGCTGGCCATGGTTGTCATCTACCGGGGTGTCGCCGAATGGATCTTTGTTAATTTGAACTCAGTCGCTTCGGAGGCAATGAGCTGTATGCTCATCCAACAGCACGGTCACTCGAAAATCTTCGGACAGAACGTAACAAGGCTGGCACTGTCCGGCGCATGTCCGGCGGCTCTATGATTGCATATAGAGAACACAGATTACATATAGAGAGTGTGCTAATACTGCTAATAAATAAAGACCAGTGCTGCGTACACGGGCCTTTAGCCTTACGAACTATACGACTATAATGTTGTAATACACATAAAATAAAATGAATATATAATTTAAAAAAAAGTAAATAAAACGCACTTAAAAAAATACCTAAACAGGCGTACAGATCGGCGCCGTCTCAGTGTCGGCGGCCAGCATCCAGCAAGCTGGCTCTGGTTTTCGTCTCGCGCCATCTGTATGGCTGAAAAAAGGCTCTCCAACGCCATAGAATATATAACACCGCGGCGCGCTTGACACTAGAGGCTGAAGACGAAGGCAGCCAGTCATGTCGCGAGCTTATGGCTGCTCACCTCGCAGTGGGTACTTTCTCCACGCAAACGACGCGCGCGCGCAAATCCAGCGTCGTACTCTTTTAACTGCCTAATTGGGGATACGACCGGCGCTAACCTGCAGACGGCTTGCAACTTCTCCAAGGGAGCTCTCCGACCCGGTAGATGATGCGAAGCGCCTCACTGCTAGTATTGTGGATGAAAAGAACGTCGCGAACAGCTACGCCCGCTTTACGCTAATAACGCAAGCTAGTCATTGAAAAGGAGAGAGAGAGAGAGAGGTAGGAAGCAATGTAGCATGTTCCAGCAAAATCCAGCAAACTCTTCCAGAAACTAACAGATTTGGTTGGGCTTCAGTGGGTAAGCAATTCTTACTGGGGTCCCATAACCCCTCAGAACAGCCGAAAGTGTGCGCAAATGCATTTCCCTCTCTATGGACATTTATACGACGGATGAATACGTACATCTATCAAACGTAAGCGTAGCGTAGGGCCGTGTATGAACAGTGTAGGGGTGCATAAACAAAAGTGTTGAATATGCTTATATATATATATATATATATACACATTCAGGCATTCGGGACATTCGGGCATTCAACGACTTCACCGCTAGTCCCGTTTTGCATACGTAGCTTGTGCGGTAGTTGGAGTTGAACTCTAGCCGCACTTCAAGCAGCCTGGGGCTGGCTGCAACAACGGAGAAACTGCCGTTTGGTCGATTTAGATGTTCCTGATAGAGGCCGAATAAAACGGACAATCGCATCAATCGCGGGCTCGACGCGGGCGTTTGCTGGCGGTGATGGCATTTATCTGAACTCGAGGCCGAGGCTGAGTGTGACCTTTCAGAGATTCGCCGCGTGGGGCAGCCTTCATTTATATTCTTACCAGAGAGTTAATGAATTCGCAAATCGGTTTGCAGCACCGGTGCAGTCATTACTTTTTCTATCTTTTCTATCTCTTCTTATATATATATTCGCTTGGTGAAACGGATACAAACAGTTGTTATCATGCTAAAATACGTATTATATTCTAACAAGAAATAATGTATACGTTTGTTTTTCTCTCTATAATTAGTTGTGTACGTGCTTTGTTTGACGAGACCACACGCTTAAAATGTATCCATACAGAAGAAGGCATCACAACGATTGCAAAGTGCAACGGGTGTTAAGCGACACCCGCCCTCCTTTAGAAACAATTGTATTGCTCAGGGAGAAATTAGACGGGCTGCATGCAAAAAAAAAACGATATTAGCATGCTAGAAGAAAGGGTCGTCAGTAATCGTTTTGGAAATCCGGTGCACGTTTTGCACATGTGGGCTGCATATACATATACACAAACATATATGCGGTTCGTGTATATGTATATGCAGTCGTGTGTATGTATCTATAGTGATATATGTCGATATAGTACCGGGACCTTTGTAGTCCTGGTACTATATCGACATATAGCACACATGCAAATATTATATTAAAAATTGGCATTTTGTTTGTGTGCGTATTGCAAGACGGAGATGGCCGGCGACATAGGTTGAATAAGAGTTCGTCGAAAAGAGCAACTCGTCAAAAACGATCTTTCCTCAGTTTTGCGGATTTTATTTTAGGTTACAAGGAAAAACAAATATGTATGTGCTGCCCGTTCACAACTAACTATATCTAACCTCGATTCTACAGTAAAAAATACGTGTTCTATTTTGAGAGATGGCACAGAGATGATGGCCACCAACACAAAACAAACATTTCTTCTGTATAGATACATCTTTAGCGTGTGGTCTCATCAAACAAGGCACATACAAAATTAATTATAAAGAGAAAAACAAATATATACTTTATTTCTTGTTAGAATATAATACGCATATATATACATTTTAATTTGTGCTGTACATGACATTCCCAAGAAGATAATCGTGGCTGCGAAAGCTCATTTGATAGGCAGCGCTGTATAGGAGAGTGATATATATTTGCACTTTAATTCGTGCTGTACATGGAGTTTCCAAAGAGATTTCCGTTCACTTACACAAGCTTGTAATATGAGTGGATGAATAAATCAGGAGATGTTCGTTGTTGCGGCAGCACATTTATATGCAGCGTTGTATAAGAAAGTGATAATCAAAGAGATTTTATATAACGTTAAAAATGGTTCAGAGGGTAATGGCTACCTACACAAAGCGCTTTTCTGTATATATATATACTTTTTTTTATCATCTAACCTTATCAAACCAAACACGTATATGACTAATTATAGAGAAAAAAAATTAAGTAAACGATATTTCTTTATACATTTTCAATAAAATATAAATATATTACTTTTCCATATATGCGGGTCTATATTAAAACGTATATAATTAATTTTAGAGCGAAAACACAAATATGTTGCTTTTCCGTGTAGTACATTTACAAGGAGATATCCGCGTCTGCGAAAGCACATTTGATATAAAGCGTAGTAATAAACTAAAACAAAAAATTACAAAATTACTAAAAAATTACTAAAAACAAAGATCGTCGTATATATATATATATATATATATATATATATATATGTATGTATCGTCGAAGGCGATCTATAAATTCAATATCTCATTTGTGAAATAGTTTCGAGCCTGCTCGTATTCACTGTCAGTTCTGCTAGTGTCATCATTGATATTAGAATGTACAAGCGATAGATAATTTAACTTGGAAAAACTACAAAGACTGCGTGTTTAGTCATTTTTATCCTTACATTACTACATCGCTGTTATTTTAAATATTATACTTGTTTTGTGTATATGTGTCGTGACAGCGTTTACACGTGAGCTCTCACACTACTCTAATGTTTTGCTTGAAGCCTCTACAGAACTCTCGCAGTAAAAATGGGAGTTCTTTAGGCGTATGTTGAAAGCGGTTTATCATATCCTCGATGAACGGCGTCGTCCTCGATAAACTACAAACTGGCCTGTTATGTGCGTTTTTAGGAAAGCTCAAATTTACCTTATGAAACGTTGCCGTCATCATGCTGAGAGTGCTCAGCTGCTGAGCGGGTAGGTTATCCCAAATTAATGTGACGCCATAGGATGCCACCGAGCAGACCTTCATGTTAAACAGCATTACGGAAGTTAGCTTAAATGTCAGATAAGTAAAATCCGAGACAAATTCTATAGAAGCACCGCCCACGCTAAGCCTGTCACTCTTCACTCAGGGATCCCACGCCCTCATGTTAGTCGTTAAACCGTCGTGCTCGTGTTGCATGCCTCCGGCGCCCTCAGAGATTATTTTAGATCCATGCACACTACTATATATCACAAGATCATCGGCGTAGAGAGTAATGCAAACCCAAGGATAATGGTCCTTGATAAGGCCCGGTGATTACCAAGAACGACTGAGATTAGGAGTGGGCTTGAGATTACCTCGTTGAGCATAGTTAATGGTTTGCAGGAAGGGTCGGTGTTCCTGACTGTTGTCATCTCGTATGACAGAGTTTGTATTCAGGATAGCTGCCAATATTCACAAACATCCTAGACGAGGTCGGGTCCGATGTCCTTCTCATTCTTCAACATCTCAATCGCACTTTGAACTTGCATGAAGGATAATGGAGCATCTGTCTGTTGGTATAACAAAAAATAATCCTTTCGGGGCTGACTCTCAGCCAAAATTTAACGTCCATGGAAATGCTTCTCGAATTGCTTCATAGACGGACTCCCATAAATACAAATGTGCAATGGTGGGGCTCGAACCCGCGCACCTATGTGTCTCCTCCGGTCGCGAGGCGCAGACGAATGCCACCACGCCACCGGGCTTGACATCTGTTGAAATAACAGACCTCGTCTTCGTCCGATAGTTTACATGTTACCTGTATAATTCCGGGTGTGCTATCTGTCCTTGCAAGTGCGTCGATAAAGTGTTGAAGCAGACGGTCGGAGGCAATTGGAGAGCTAGGAAACGTGATGTTCTTTGCTAAGGACAACTAAGGAGCGTAGTGTTCTTTGCAGAGAGGCTCAAGCCTAGCCATTATAAACATACGATCTTCACTTTTCTTTACAAACAAGATTTTTTAAAGTCGATCAGCTGTCGATACAAACGACAGTGTCTACAGTAAAACTCTCTCATCTCCGGGTGTTCTCGGGATAGGATGAGGGCTTGAATAACATGAGCTTTTGCGCGATAACAATATAAGTCAAACTACTCTAGTAACCGATTTCCCTTCGGTGTACCTCCTATATGTGGACGAGCACACCGCTCATGTCAGCAAAGAGCTGGATAGCACTTGGTGGCATCCCTCGTAGGTTGTTGGGGTACCACGCGCAGAGCTCCATGCGCAACTTATTTACGTTAATGCATTTACCAACTAATGCTCTTGCCCCCGTCTTTTACTGTAGGTGTTTAAACTAGTACATGACATATACGAGGCCAATCACTTGTCCGTCATGTTCAACGTTGCTCTTTTAATACTTGAGTAAGCTAATATAATAATTAAATTATTCAATGTAATCAATCATTCATGGTCGTAACATGATATAAATATAATATTAGTTATACATTTAAAAATATAGACTACCATAAACAACTCGTGTGTTAACCGCAAAGAGACAGCCGAGAGACCGTAAGGTGTGCCGCAAAAAATGGCGCCAAAACCGGCCTGTTGGAACCTTTATTCATTACGACCCACCCTCTGTGGCCAAGCCTACCGCCATCAGAGTAAAACGTAGTGCATATCCGAGAGCCATACTCCTCAACAGTTTGGCAAGCGGTAATCGTCCGTGAAGAAGCATAAGTGTCAAGCCTACAGTTCAAGTCTCCAGCCAGATGAGCTGGTACATCAGTGGGAATAATCGCAATGTCTCTGTAACTGGGGGTTGGCTGCCCTCACTGTACATTCCAGTAAAAGGCAATTAATTGAAAGTTGCAAGGGACGATGGTGATGTTTTCGGCCAGAAGGATCTTCACTTGTTTGAGACGGAGGTCAACCAGCAGAGATACTTCTCCTATTGCCCGGCCCCTCAAAGCCGAACAGTAGTGGGGTAGTACTCATTAAGTAAGAGGCTAATAGATGATGAAGCCGTCATCGCAAAAAAAACTTTAAGGGCATCGTTAATTGCCTTGCGCTCTTTATGTAAAATTGCGATTGAATAAACGAATAACAACGATTATAATATCAGGAGTTTCCTCAATTCCTTTCCAGGTCTCGTTCATTATTTGTAATCTTATGTTGTGATGCAGATTCACCCGATCTGAGACAGCGGCTGATCGTGAACTGTCCTGCGTAAGCTAACCAGCTTTCCTTCAGTTAAAATGCTTCTTTAGAACGCGATTGCAAGCACCCCGTAAGTCAAGTCTTCTAGCGCCAAATGAACTCAGAGCAAACTCTGCCACATGGTTTTCCAAGGCACTAATAAACTGTGGAAAGTATCTAGGAAGTCCCAGGAACTGCACTTTATCCGTCCCGGTACAGAATTGCTTTGTGGACGCTGCGGAAATGCAAATAAAACCTCAATTTTCTGGGGCGTAACAAAACACGTCAACACAGCAGCCGTGAACAGCTCTGTTCTTCTAAGTTTATTCTACCCGCTGTACACAATGAGCGTTTGAAGAATCAGGGAAGCTTCAACTAAGTCACACTTTAGACACGGAGTTAGTCAATCGTTCTGTCTCACTGAATAAAATGAGTTGAGTGTACACTTCTCGTCAATACAAACAAAGTTACGTTTGACATGTATGTGCAAGTACTAAATGTTTTTGATTCAGCAAAAGTCTGGAACCACTGACATCACACCGTGGTAGTCGTCAAGATTGGCGTTAGCTAAACGAGGAACGAAAACAAGTATTAGGTTTTGTGTATTTAGATTTGACTGTCCTCAAGAAAACTCGACAGCCCATGAAGCGGGTGCTACCAGGCTTGTAGGTTACTGCGGTCGCTGTCAAGGCCGGCGGCGTGATGCATTCGCGTGCGCCTCTCGCGACCGGAGGATGCACATAGCTGCGGCACGGTCTCGAGCCCCACCGTCGCCCCACATTTGTATTTATTGGATCCGTCCGATTACGAAGCAATGCGAAAGCAGCCCCGTAGACGTCAAATGTTGGCTGAAGATCAGCCCGAAAAAGTTTAGTTAGGTTACTGCGGAGCACGTCTGCCAATTAGGCATAGCTAGTTACGTTTTTCATACATGTGTTTGTTCTTGTCCGTATGCTGTCCAGTATTAGCTGGCTTCTCTGCATAGGCCCGTCACTAACTATAAACAGCTGTTTATAGTTTTATAGCTGATTATAGGGGGGTGCATAGTGCCCCTCGTGATATTGTCACTGCTGGCCTCGCGTTGGTCTCACATACGACAAAGACGGTAGGCGTTTTGGCTTCTGATTGGTGCGCTGAATCGTCAACTGGTTTCTGCTAGAGATGATTCAGTTTCACCTCTAATTTCATTTTTGTAAGCGAGTCTCATACACCAGTCTTATGTCTATGTACAAGAACGTATATGTAAGTATATACGTTCTTGTACATAGAAACAACGCTAGTATGTAAGTACATATATTGTCAGCACTGACGTGCCTACGACTACGTGATGAGCGTTAACAGTGATATAGCTATACTGCCAACGTTGAAAAGCACCACTTGCATATCAGACGTGTAGTAATAATCCTCAGAAGCAATAATAAAAAAAAGAGAATTTCCAATTGTATCACGTTCAGTTTACAAGAGAGGCAAAATTGTCTTGTAAACTGAATGCTAGTAAAGTTTGCTTTAAGCTGCTGTGCGTCACCCGACAGTGAAGTGTCTATTTTTGTCGACAGTAGAGTGTTGTTTCTGTGTTCCGCAGCTCTCTGTGGTTCATTCCTTGCATGCTTTCAACGTGGTAGCGGACCGGGCCCGTTAAGTGGCGTTTCCGACTTTACTATGCCGACCTTCTGCCAGGACAGTCAATCGGTAATCAAATTACATTTGCTGTGATGAAGGCTTCGTTAATCAAACCGCGGCTGATATTTCATAAGGGTAGCAATTAGCATTGTAATATTAGTTGTGGTGGCAGTACAAGTTGCAACATAATTGTAGGGGGGTTGTTGTAGTTGTCAATTAATTTGTGCGCCGTTTCGCGCTGCTTTTGTCATTGTTGCCGTTGATGATGATGACGCTTATTGTTGATGTGTGTTGTTGCCGCAGTTGTTGTTCCCGCAGTTGTTGTTGTTGCTAATGATAATTTTTGTTGTTGTAGTTGTTGTTGTTGTTGTTGTTGTTGCCGCAGTTGTTGTTGTTGATGATAATCTTTATTGTTGTAGTTGTTGTTGTTGTTGTTGTACGGGAATAACTACGAGTTTCTTTCCGGTTGCTAGCCTGCCACGCGCAACTTACTTGAGCTTGGGGCATCTTCAGCGCAAATAGAAAGTTCGTTAAATACGTAAACTCCCTACAGTAACATTCTCCAACTCGTTGGCCATTGGAGGCAGGGCGTACGACATAGATTATACAGCAATGATTTCATCGTGTCATGATGTCTTGGTCCACTCGCGGACTGTTAAAACTAATACTTTGTTAATAATATCTATACGGGTTCGGTTTCTGCTCTCCGAAGCCGCACAGATTGCTCAATGCCCTGGGCCTAATCAACCTAAGCATATCAATCGAGATGCCTGCTGCCTTGGCTTAATAAGCATAATGATATGATGGTATGAATCTACCACATGAAGCAGACCTCTATAATAATAACAATAATTTTTGGCCGTTTGCAGAGGAAACGCGGCATCAATTTTAGACGCCATGAAGTAAAGTACCGTATTAAAAAAATTGCTATAAAATGTTTGGACCTTGCAGCTGCAACATTGTTTAACATGCAATACAAACAATAAATAATAATAATAATAATAATAATAATAATAATAATAATAATAATAATAATAACAATAATAATAATAATAATAATAATAATAATAATAGTAATAATAATAATAATAATAATAATAATAATAATAATAATAATAATAATAATTGTTATTACTCTTATTGAAACAAGGCCTTACTATTATTATTGCTTGAGTGTCGCTGACCACTCAACATCATCTTGGCAATAATAATAATAAAAACTATAATATATGTTCACGTGATTTCCAACGCCATCGATATTGACGCACAGTGACGACTGTTATGTTTTGCCGTTTTTTTCTTTTTGTCTCGTTTTTCTCTCTCTTAGCAGCTGAAATGGCAACCTCGGCCTTGGCGGCCGCATCTCAGCACACCGACGAGGTGTCGATGCTAGGCGTTAACGTCAGTAGTGCCAACGCCGGCGCCATAGGCGGTAGCCTGGCCGCTGAGGGCCCACGACTTTATTCGACCGTCGGCGGATGGGCAACAGAACGTGACACGACGCTGGCCATCATCGAAGTCGCTACCTCGGCCGTGATCCTCGTTCTCACGTTGTCGGCCAATTCGCTGGTTCTCGTCGGCCTGGCGCGTCAGCGGCGTCGGAAGCCTCACAGTCGCATGTACCGCCTCATGGCGCATCTCAGCATTGCGGACATCCTCGTTGGACTGCTCTGCACTCTGCCCCAACTTGCGTGGGACATCTCATTTCGGTTCGCATTGACTTCATCAGCTTTTTCAGTCAGTCAGTCAGTCAGCCAGTCAGTCAGTTCGATTCAAATTTCAATCTTTGTCAAACATTGTTCTCTACTCAAATTGCAGCATCGTCGCCTACTACTGTGGAGTGTGGCTGCAAAACATTCGCACAGTAGGCGCGTTGCTTATGTGCTTGCTAGTGGGTGGGGGGGGGGGGGTGCTTCTAGAGTTTCACGCGAATGGAATTCATTTTACGAATGAAATTCGTTTGAAACGAGGCCGCCTGCCGGGGTATTGTACGGGGACAGTTGTGCGTGTCTTGAGAAAGATGCGTTCACACGACGCCACACGTCTCACGTGGCAGTCGTAAAAATAAACATAGGTATGCTGCATTTTCGGTACGCTCAATAGTGTGATATTGGTGCCTGACGTATGGTGGATACATCACGGGCCAAGTTGCCAAAGGTTAAGTCTTCAGTCTGACATGAGCTGAAGAAGTGAGTCGAAGTCGAGGTTATCACAGTTATCAACAATAAATAATCAATTTGTTGTGATTTTGAATTAAATATACAATGTAATCGAATTGAAATGTACAATGTATATAATGCTGTTTCTTTAGAGAACGTAACAATCATAAAGTGAATTAAAAATTTGCCCGAGCGCCAGATAATCATTAGCGTAGGATAAGGGCGCCGGAACAGACAAATGCTTTCTTTCCATTTTGTTTTAAATGTTTTTTTTATGTAATCGAACCCAAACCAATTTTTTTCTAAAAAATAACAACTTGTCAAGATCGTTAATTTTAATGATTGTAAATAAGGTAGCTCTAATTGGGCAGGTTCGTTCAAATAATCTCGCCTTAGCTGTGATGCAGGATGCGATTGCCGCAAGCACATTGTGCGTGCCTCTATTTTTGGGCGAACATTAATTTTCAAATAATAAATAAATAAACAGCGGTTTAGCAGTGGTCTATATAGTGCCGTCCCGGGGCAGTTATGGCGTGACTGTCACTTATTAATGTTTATAATTTTTAGAACACTAATAATAATAATAATAATAATCACTGCTTGTGAATGTTATGAAATGACTGGCCACTCAAGCAAGCACAAAACAGTGCCTTATTAATTCTAATCTCGTTTGCATAAACGTAACAAAGAAAGTCTAGATCTATACCACCTATCCTAGACGTACGCTACAAAATATGAAGCGGAAAAGCTTACTTCACGTGTACGATATGCCTTCTCATGCTCCTGGTTTTGACAATCTGTATTGTTTGAGTAAGCTGATCGACCACCGTAAATCGAACCCGACAGAGAATAATCACAACTTCTCTCTCGTTGGATTTTCGAGCTAAGGTCCGATCATATTGCATACTGGTTCGCTTCTTCTACCTATATAACTACCGCGTACAGGCAAACTCATACGCAACCCTTGTGTACGCATGTAATACGAACCTGTGGAAGTTACCGAGTACACCCACATAGACTAAGCGGTCTAACTTTAGCAAGATACGGATTTCGTTACAAAGTGCGATAACAAAAACATTTAAGGTTTGCCTAGTGAGCCTGGGCAGGAGGATACTTTGTCCAATCTTTTAAATTGAAAACTTTTCTCTCAAATATTGGCATGAATACCAGAACAATTGAAGATTTTTAATAAGTTATATTTCACTTGTTCTGTGACGAACCTTGATTGAGTGATAACCACTGCTGGCGTGCCTCTTCGGAGCCCCTGGGGGTCGGCAACGTAGTCTACGTCCGTCTCCGAAGTCCCAATAGCCAGCGCGGCCAATCGCGGCACAACCGTTTTGTAATGCGCCAGTACCGAGTACCAGGCCTTGCGCCACTCAAGCCTCAGATACAGGTCTTATTAAAGAGATACGCAAGGGGAATGAGCGATAGTATTTTCGTCAATCAAGAGTCAAAGTGATTTCAAGATTTTTTTTCAGAAGGGACTAACTGGAAATGCGGTTTGCTCACACGGGCGCCACGACAGGAAAGCTCAACCACACTACCGGCACACCAATGTGTGCCGGTAGTGTGGGACTCCAACCCACTAAAAACCAGTCATGTTCCCATCCCCACACACTCCGCTGGGAACTGCACAAGCAATACTTCAAACAATTGAGGAGTGTGAATAGTAGCGTCCTTATCTTAGCTACCCTGGAGTGCCTCACGGGGCCTTGTCAATTAAAAACGATTCTTTTCTCTGTTGGCGTGCATAATGCGTCCGACTGAACTAACTATAGGATTCCAGCCGAATTTCAAGAAGTTTTCTGTTATCTATATGACATCCACCATCCTCTACTAGCTTGGAATCACTACGAGACATATCTTCAATACAGCGAGGGCCTAACACGTCTAAATATCTAGGGTTCCTCTTAAGTCCTTGTAGCCGCTGACTTTAATGTTTTCTCCCATTAAGCACGACCGGATCGGACGGACTAACTAAGGCTGGTATAGTGAGACAATCGTGAGACGTAACCTGCCTTTTTTCTCCAGCATAGATGTGCAAAATCTACGCTTGCGGAAAAACCAGTCAACGCATGAAAGTGCCGAAGTGCTCGATGTCCGTCATCCGCCAGCCATTAAACACGCTCTATAGAGATTGCACAACTCTTTTTGCACGCGTAAATATGTTAGGCATTGCCCGAACGGCGTTAGCAGCGTTGAATATACGGGCCAGGAACAGATCTTTGCGCGACTCGACGGGGGTTTCGTAGACGACACTCTTCAGGTAGTCCCACAAAAAAAGAGCCGAGACTTGTTAGCCACCAAGCGATCCACCCGCCTCGGCCGATTCACTGGTTCGCAAATGTCTCGTTTAGGTATTCCCGCACCGAGGCAGAATTGGGAGGCGGCGCGAGCCCAGCCGCCGGTATGATCGGTTCCTTCATGCGTTAACTTTGCGGTTCTCCCGCAAACGTAGATTTTGCACACCTATGTAAGAGAAAAAAAGCCAGAATAGCTAGTTTTAAGAATTCCATCCTCAATCCTAAACGCACATTCCGCGCCCTCCTTCCATCGGGAAAAATGATTTTCTTGCCGAGTTATACCAAACATTAAAATTATATATATATATATATATATATATATATATATATATATATATATATAATAAGACCGCAGATTTATAACTATTTCCTGGGCTACCTCTCGAATAAACTAAAAGCATTCCGACGGGAAAAATCATTTTCCTTGCCGAGTTCTACCCAACCTTAAAATACTTTATATATATTTATCTATAATTAGACCGCAGGGCCATAACTATTTCCTGGGCTACCTCTTCAATAAACTAAAACCTAGTGAAAATACATAGATGCAGATATATATATATATATATATATATATATATATATATATATATATATATACTCGTATATATATTACACCCACACACGTAATAAGGACAGCGCTGCCGTTTCCAGTTTTCAGGGAAGTGTGATTCTGTGTAAGCTGGTTAAATGGTGCCAGGTGTTCCCTCTGTATTTGTCGACATACCTGCTGGTAGCGATGTCGATCGACCGATTTCTCGCCGTTCAGATGCCGCTGGCGGCGAGCCTATCGCCAGAACGCGTCGTCACGATTCTGGTGCGCTCGAGCTACGTGATAGCCACTACAGCGGCACTACCTCAGGTTAGTAGTTGTTGTTGTTGTTTTTGTTGATACCAAGACGTGCTTCCAATCCATATTATCATGTTTATTCAACAGCGACGCTAGTAAAGTTGAAATATATATATTTATACACGTGAGTAACAGGCGGCACAGCCTTATGTCTGAAAAACGAACAAACCGAGTTATTATAAGAACAAAGAGTCAAAAACAATAGAGTGAAGACTATATACAAAAAGAAACGAAATTAACGCTTAGAAGTAATAAGCTTGGATTTATTCCTACGACACTGTACCAGCACCACCGCCATCATTATTAGACTACAAATTAAAAGTGTACATCCATCGGAAGATATATTCAGTCTTTTGCAGTGTGAGGCTCTTGGCATGGCCAATTATTCAAACTCAGGTCTTTAGCGAGGGTTCTAGGCATAATCACGTGCACGTCCTTTAAAAAAAAAACAGTAAAACAAAACAATGCCATGTGCTATCGCTTATTCGCTGTCATCTTTGTCAGACCACACCGTGGCCGTGTACTGATTGTATAACACTGTGCCATTTACAGCGTCAGAGCAACAAGGTCAAAGCAACCGTATTTCATATGTTTCTACTGCCTGTTATCCTCCCTCCGCCCGAGGCCGTGGACCGTAATTTAATGTGCTTAAAGGTCAGCGACACAGATCTAAGGGTGAAACATCCCCGGAGGCTTTCCTTTGATTCGTGGGCTGCCTATCTATCTATCTATCTATCTATCTATAGGGTCGTTCCTTACTGCAGCCAGTTTAAATACAGACAGCTAGACAACAAAATATAATGAATCAACATGCTTCTTGTTTCGGTCCTAATCGGCTTTGCGAATCCCTATGGGCGTACCCCAGTAAGTCTGAAGGGCGAATAGTCTTACGCCAAATATCAATGGTTGAAGAATAAGCGGGGCGCCTCAAAGAAGAATATTTACAACTTACATTTTGTCGTAGACATTCGTCGTTGCCAGCTTAATTTCCGCGTTGGCAGAATTGGCCAGCCTAATTTCCGCCAACACGGAAATTGGATTGGTAGCGACGCTTTTGAGAGACGGGAAAAGAAGTCGAATTAAATTTCGGCCAAGGTTTCGTAAAGTCTAAAGCGGCGGACCTCTTGGAGGAGCTCTTGGCCGTCTGAATGTCTTACTGGGGCGTGACAAAAGCAGGCGTTCCGGTCGGTATCGGCCATTGGATGTTCTTGGGAGCAAATTGATACTTCCCTAACAAGGCGTCTATAAGATGAATGCCGAGCTTTAAGGTATCTGTCGCTCCCTGGTGACGTCAGAAACCGTCGGAGAGTTGTAGCAATGGATTGCCGCACGGTATTGTTTAGGAGTTAATGGATTAGGAGTTGAGTCGCTATAATGAGAAGTGGAAATCACGTCTGGCAGACCTCGATCGAAGTCGCGAAGATTATTGCGATAGCTGAGTGAGAAAGATAAAGCATCGCTGCGGGCGCAGAAGAGGCGAAGGACTACCGAGGCAAAAGAGAAAAGGCTGTACTATGCCTCAACGTTGTTACCAGATAGAAACTGCTGAGAGTACCCAAGTAAGAGCCTCGACTGTCTGCTTCCTGACTGACTTCGGTACAATTTGAGCCAGTCTGATTCGCCTCATAGTAAGCATATATATATATATATATATATATATATATATATATATATATATATATATATATATATATATATAAATATATATATATATATAAATATATATATATATATATAAATACATATATATATATAAATATATATATATATATATATATAAATACATATATATATATATAAATAATTATATATATGGTCATTACTAACAATACTTCAGTGATCGCCCTACCTAACTTGGCAAAGAAGTGCAGAGACCGCTGATATCTAGCCCACGTCTTCAAATAAAACGGCAACGGTATAGCACACCAAGTGATTGTAGCCTTGGCGCACAATGTATCTTGTGTGCGATTATGGTCGTTCGTATTTGTGCGCTTCGTTGTAGATTGTCCGCTGGCGATAGCAGCTGTAACGGCAACTCCAAGGGCTCTAAAATGACCTTGACTTTGGCTTATTAATCTTAGCTGTCACCTGGAGAAGTCTGAGGCAGCCCGGAGGCGGTGCTTCTGGGACCGGGAACAACCTAAGTCGCTATACGTGTGTGCCAGATAAGTGTCTTGATTCGGCGATGCATTACAACGGACGTCTTCTGGCGGAACCGCGCTGTATTTATATTCTCATAGTGTCGTAGTCCATTCGAACACTGTCAAGGCTAATGCGACACGGGAGCGGTGTCTGCGCACCGAACCCAGACCAATCGGTCAATACCCTGGGCCTAGTCAGCCTAAGGGTATCAATAGAGATGCCCGCTGCCTTGGATTGATGGAAGTATGGTATACCGAAAGTAGCGTGATTGAGAGATCCTGCGGACGACGCTAACATAAGAAGGCTGGTTGAAGTCTGCCGAGATGTGCTGTCTACAGGCAGGGCTTGTGTAGAGGACATACCTGTAATCTCGGCCGTCGGGTGTATCAATTCCACCTCTAAGAATGTGCGAGCTTCCAGTATGATTCGAAGTGTCCCTACCTCAGACGCTTGCAACATAACTTGGATTTGTCGAGTACTACTTAGTGGATATAATATTCAAGGAATACGAAAAGAGCAGATTAGACCGTATAGAAAAGAATTACCTTGCCGAACATAACGTTCGCTTCTTGGCGCTCGTGGGGCAGTCTCATTGTGAGTCTGACTTTGAGAAGTGATAACTCGCAAAGAATCTTCTCTTCGGTATTGGGTTAATGGCATTCAATACCGGATGAGTTCTGTTGTGACCACCGGTGGGCACACTTCGGTTGAAATGTAAGGCGCCCAGCATGCGTCTTAAATTTGTCGCATCCATACGATAATGGGCCTTCTGTCACCGGATATTCTGCTTCTATGGTCTACGCGGTGGATCTTTTTGTATGTCAACAATAGCAGACCTTTAGGAAAGGGCTGGTAAGGCTTCGTCTTCGGATGATTTATCTTATATAGTGTAATTATCTTGAACGTCTCTAGTTCACCAGGAGATATTTTTCCTTTGGTTGGCCAGATCCTTCTGCTCGCGGGACGCAGTCAGTTTTTCCTGCGGGAACCCGTCGTCATTCATCTCAACAGCTTGTCTGTCCACAGCGCTCGCGGAGCATAAAGTCAAAAATTACATGTCAGAACGTCATGGATTATGTCAACTTCTCGTTGCCTAGTATTTATAATCTTTTTAACTTCAGCGTGCAGACCAAAGCAATTAACAACGACAACAACAAAAAAAGGCCTACCTTGTTGTACTTCATTACGTTTTATTCTACGGTGAATTGCCTTGCTGATTTAACGCGCACCGCATTTTTGTGGCGTAAACATTATACCTTTAACAGTATTGAAAGCAGCGCACACCGTAGTAGCGACGGTTTACCGTCACTCCCTTTTCCGTGCCAGCAAAATTTTTCGAATCCTTGTCTTTGTTGATTCAACCAGCCTCGCTCCTAGAAAATAGATCTGATTGTCTCTCGCGATTCTAACATCTGACAAGTCTTCATGCTACACGTCTCTATGGACCCTAAGCATATATTTTTCGAAGAACTCTGTGACGGTCAATAAACCGCAAAATATTAGCTGAAGCCTGACAGGCTGTCCCGTGAAGAGCGGCCATTACTAAACCACAACAATTGCACCTATTTCGTTGCGCACACGACGCGTTATTGTTTCTTAATATATTGCTTTGGAGGTTTCTCTTATGCCGTATTGATCGTATTGGCCTGATAACCACCCCCCCTCCACAGTGACTACTAGTGTCAAAAGCTCTCGCTACTTGTTCTCCAGGAATGTCGTCATTCGTAAGCAAATTAGTTTGGCTCATATTCATAGGTAATTTCAAATGGACTTTTACGCGTACTTTTTGATATCAGTGATTTTAGCTGCGGGGGTATAGTTTTTTGCGAATATTCTGGGACTTGTGTTTGCGTAATTGTTTGCCCGCAAACCCTCGTCTTTTATCGCTGAAAATTTTAGTTTCACGATTTGACCCGACTCACTCAACCAGCCCGTGTTTGTCGGAAACCTCCGTCCAAATATCTGGCAAGGTTCGACTCGGCCAGGTGTGCGCGTGATTTGTATTCGGTATTACATCTTCGGTAGTGAGTTCAGGAGGCCAGAGAAGTAATCTACCCGGGCTTTGCCATATTTCGTCAGTTTCGTTCCGACTTTTCACGCTATCTGTTCCGCTAGCTTGCCCTAGGGCTTGAAACTTATCGGCTTTGTTCGGAAATGTAGTATTTTTTTATATGAGCCAACAAATCCTTGCGACAGCGTAGAATGAGCAAGCACAGAATTCAAATGCGTCATCTAAATGTGTCATCTTTATTCCAATGTGTTACTTATGTACTTCTGACGTCTTCAAACACAAGAAATAGATCCCTACACGCGGGATCGAAAATTTAATCGAGCACGCCAAAAGCCAAGAAAGTTTGCGCATTCACTATTCGGGCCACGCCGCCACATTAGGTTGTTGGCATTATAAAACTCTTCTCTCCAGCACTGAATGTATATCCAAGCACTGAATGTGTACTCTTTGAATGTGCTGATTTGTATACTGCATCAGCCCGTCATATCATGGAGTCACCCGATAGCTACTACAACTTTGTCAATACCAAAATGTTCACTGAGAGTCAAATACGGTCCTAAGGCATGCGTACGGAGTGCGTGTGAAAATACGAATGACCTACGCCCACTTCTTTGTTATTGGCTCTGAAGGTCGTCAAGATCAAAAATAACAATCAAAGTCAAAGCTGGTTAATTTCTGTCTTTCACCGATTTTTAGCTCAATTAATATTAACTGTCACTGGAAATTCTAGGTCATCTTAACTACTCTGATTTCAGAAAATTCTAACTTATAATCTTGTAAACAAAACTTATAAACTGTTTACCTGACTGCCTTCAGGATCTTAAATACTTGTCTCGTATGCACGAAGTGTTTTTCTACACTGTTGGTATCTTGGAATAGCAACTGCTGATGGTATCTAATCGTACCATATATGTCGTTCGTTTAAGAAGCATCAAATACGGTAAATCATACGTAGTTTTTCCAAGAACCACCTGCAAACTATTGAATCAAAGTTTCACAGATCTTAAGGGTCAATTGGCAGGCAACCTTGCTGCATTTATGTTATCCGTTCTCACAGGGCGTTTCGCAGCCTGCCTCATTTTTGTGCGGCTAGCTACTGATGATGTCATGTTATGTGTGTATACGATTTTTAACAGCGCGAGAGATGCATGCGAGGATCATTACTGTGTCGTTCCATCGAGCTGCCATTAATCTATGTTCAACAGTGAAGTTTGTTTATGTTTTCGTTGAAATTGAACGATAACGGCTAATATTATGGACTATCGGGCACTAGGATACCGAGCAAGATGGCTTAGTGGCAAAAGCTTCTGCCTTGCATTCGGGAGGCCTGGGTTCGAGACCCAGACCGGTCACTCCTAAATTGGTTTTCATGGTTCCCAATTTAAACAAAATAAGGAATGCCGGAGTGGATTAAAAATCGACCATGATCGAAAAAAAAGGGAGAGCACAGATGCCTCAATAAAAAGAGATGGTGCATTACCATCCAACCCTTCATTAAAAACAAAAAAAAGTATGGCAGCTGCCTTTAGCGAGGCTATAGCATCAAATCGGATCCCATTTGATCCCGTTGCCTGTCGATAAGCGTGTGTGAAACACGCATTGTTCTTTTCGTGGTGGTGACGCCTGTCTGAAGCACCGTGTCGTCGTGTGCTTGTGGTCACGGAGAGGTGCTGCTACTAGCTTAGCGTAGTCGAGGTGCTCGAGTGCAAATGTCTTCGAATGCAACAGAGGTCGCGCGTTGGCGACAGCGGCAAAGTGGTTGGTTTCGTCGATGGACGACACGCCATTAGAGAGCGTATTGAGAAAACCTACTACGGCATAGTGAGGAGCGTGAGGCGTTCATGCATGTGTATGCATACGCAGATGCATGATGACGCGTATGATGCATGTTTAGACGCAAACGCGTTTCGTACGACACACGTCGATAATTGTGTATCGGTTTTGTTCGTTTGTTCATGCGCCAGCTGTTGCTGTTTACCCAGATGGAGATTGTACAGGGCGTTGAGGAGTGTTGGACCGTTGCCTCACCGAGGCTGCTCAATGCGTACGTGATCTACTTTCTCGTCATTGCGTTTGCGCTGCCAATGACAATCATGATCGTTTGCTACGGATACATTTGCAGGTAAGGGAACACTGGCTAATTGAGCTCGGCCAAGCATTTGCATATATATTCCACTATCCCGTTTAGTATTTCACTTGGTATGCGACTTCTGAAAGCTTATACACATAGTGTGTTCAAAACGTATCGCGACTTTTGTGTTTTTTCAAAAATTATTCATTTATTCATGAATATCTATTTTGTCCCCTTCAAAGTAATCCCCATGAGATATTATACACTTGTGCCAACGGTTTTTCCAATCTTCGAAGCACTTCAAAAAACCATTTTTTTTAATCTTGTTCAGCTCCTCCTTCGATGCCGTCTTTATCTCGTCAAGCGTAGCGTAACGTCGTCCTTTCATGGGCCTCTTCAGTTTAGGGAACAAGAAAAAGTCACAGGGGGCCAGATCTGGGGAATACGGTGGCTGCGGCATCATTAGTGTGTTGTTTTTGGCCAAAAACTCGCGCACAAGCAACGATGTGTGAGCAGGGGCGTTATCGTGGTGCAAAAGCCAATTTTTGTTCTTCCACAAATCCAGGCGTTTCTGGCGGATTGCTTCGCGCAAATTGCGCATAACTTGCAGGTAATATTCCTTATTGACCGTTCTACCCTGTGGCAAGAACTCATGATGCACCACGCCCCTGCAATCGAAGAAAACTGTCAGCAAAACTTTCACATTCGACCGAACTTGGCGCGCTTTTTTCGGTCTTGGTTCGTGCGGCAGCTTCCATTGAGATGATTGAGCTTTGGTTTCCACGTCATAACCATAAACCCACGATTCGTCACCAGTTATGACCCTCTGGAGCAAATTTGGGTCGTCGCGGACAGAGTCCAACATCTCATTAGCAATGTTCATGCGATGCTGTTTTTGGTCGCAATTGAGCAATTTTGGTACGAATTTCGCGGCGACCCGTCTCATGCCCAAATCATTGATAAAAATCGAATGGCACGAGCCAATCGATATGTTTAAGTCCTCAGCAACTTCTCTAACGGTGATTCGACGATTGGCCAATACCATTTTCTCCACTTCATTAATTTTTTCGTCTGTTGTTGAAGTGCTCGGGCGTCCGGCACGCTCTTCGTCGTTCACATCTTCTCGGCCTTCTGAGAACATTTTGTGCCACCGATAAACGTTGCTTCGGTCCAAGGTAGCTTCTCCGTATGCCACAGTCAACATTCGGAATGCATCCGCGCACTTAATTTCGTTTTTCACACAAAATTTGATACAGGTTCTTTGATCCATTTTTTTGAATAGGTAAAAATCGAAGACGATCCAAAACACGTGCAAGCAAAGCAGCTGTCAACAATTAAGTGAACATTCAAAATGGCCGAGCTTGTCGGCATAAGTGAGAGACATGAGTACCAACATAACGCCACAAAAAATCGAAATTCGAATATACGTAACCCGCGAAAATTCAAAAGTCGCGATACGTTTTGAACACACCTCGTATATATATATATATATATATATCTCATTTATTGTCTCCGTCATTAGTTATTCACTATTGACAGCACGGCAAAAAACGTATATTTTGTCTAGTTTTAGTATATTACCATTATACATGAATCCTTAGACTAAAACAAAAACGAATCTTTGCCTTGCTGCCAATAGCGAATGACTAATGATGGTGAGACAATGAATGAGATGAAAGCCAATTATGCATGAGACCGTTGTGTTGTTCTAAACGCCATATCAGCCCCAAACAGTGGCAGATTTTGGGCACGCTTTAAAAGCTGAAACTCCTCTGCGGATTCAAGTACGCAAGTCAACTTTGCTTTAAACGAACTGAATTGACGATTGCGTGATCTGAGATTGATCAAAGGCCCACCTTTTAGACGTAGCTTTTAGGGAGCATGTAAGAGTATGAAAGCTAGAAATTTGCCTAGCATACGATTTTAACAATTTGGAAGAGCTTTTAAGTTAACAAGTGAACTTCGATTGTTTTGCGAAATGATTTGAGAGCTAAAGCCGTAATTGCAGCGATTGAGAGTATATTCAGGGTCTCCCAGAACTCAAGGTCGTCCAGCAAACTTTGGGGTCTAATACAACTCGGGGAAAAATAATCTTTTCTAGTGGAACAAGGATGCGAAAATGTCTTATTTTAGAGCGTGCGCGATATTACCAAAAGTGCTTGTATAAAACTTCTTATCCTGACATATTTTCACTAAATCTGCGACTGAGAACTGACGCAGTCATCCTATCGATAAACTAATCATACCTGTGTGTTTGGAAGAAAATGTTGCATTTGTTGAATTGCATTATAATTGATTAAATTATTATTTGCTTTAAAAAGCGTTTCCGCTCTTTGTTAAATTAAAAAATAAAATTGCCGAGTTGTACTAGATACCAAAGTTTGGTGCACGAATTTTGTGAGATCCTATATATATATATATATATATATGCGTGCCTTGAGTTATGCCCCAGCGGGCTGTGCACATGTTCTTACATCACAAATGTATATTTTGCTACACTTAAATAAATATATATATATATATATATATATATATATATATATATATATATTTATGCGTGCCTTGAGTTATGCCCCAGCGGGCTGTGCACATGTTCTTACATCACAAAGGTATATTTTGCTACACTTAAATAAATAATGATAATATATATATATATATATATATATATATATATATATATATAAATATATATATATATATATATATATATATATATATATATAAATATATATATATATATATATATATATATATATATATATATATATATATATATATATGCGTCTAAGCGGGAAATCGTACCAAGCATTGTTGTGGTTCTTGTGTTATCACTGTGTTGTTGTTGTTGTTGTTGTGCTAGGCGACTGTTTGTCTTTCCACGTTCCGCAAAAAAGCGCGCCTCGAGCGAATCCTCGAGTGACCTTGCGAAAGATTTGTCTAGAGCGGCCGCAACCGGTGCAATCGCTATCGGCGTCTCGGCGGCCAAGACGCAAACGATCAAAATTACCCTGACCGTTGTGGTGTGCTTCTTTGTCTGCTGGACGCCCTTCTGCGCCGCCCAGCTCTACCGGCAGTTCACGCCCGCCGAAGAAGGTTCGTAGCAATTCGAGTACACATTAGGACGCCGACGCCCTAGCTTGTGGTCACAATGGTCAGAACACGCTTGCCCGCCAAACAGAACGCTACCATACTATGTTGCTTCATGTCAATGGTCTCTAGGGGGGGGCTAGCGAGACTAGCGTAGTTGCGACGAGGCGATTGGACTAAATGAATGGAAGAGCCAGTTTATTTATATCACATGTTTAGCAAAAAACATTTGTTTACTCACGCAAGGACGGCAAGCTTTCAGATTATTTTGCTTTGTAAAATTGAGTACACATGGTTCATCCTATATATATATATATATATACATGCCGCCTTCCCACTCCTGGTCCTGCTCCCGTCAGTCAACACTCGCAGTTTCTCGGATTACGCCCACATGCTGCTGAGACAGCACAAGCCGTGTCGCGTTTGCTCAATCTTCTCGTGACAGGTTTAATTATACAGATCGTGAGTCCTACCGAAAATTATTACATTTTCTACTGTCGCTAACTTCAAGCGACAGATAGTTTTGAGGAAATAACCTATGCTATACGATAATATGACTACTTTCATTTTGTGAGATCTGATACTTTCTGCATATGACGAACATTGTGCCCGCCAAAATTGAAACTGAATCGTCTGCTTACCGTACAACTCTTTTATTTTAGTAAAGGTATATTTATATATATATATATATATATCTTTGCTTCTGAAAAATAAGTTACTTTAAATATAAATATTCTGTCGATTAAACGATGATTTAATCGGCTTTAATATTTTTCTCTTAACTTTAATCGGCTATGGACAACAGTAAAAGAAGTAACGCATTTGTATTCTGACATCTACGTCCGCGTGTCTTCCGGTTCGCCGGTGCAACGTTACGTAATTTAATGGGGAATGTTAACCATTTTCAAGTAACACACATGGTTAACGTTAATACCCCAAACACACATGGTTAAAACGAAATTGACCAATTACATACGGCACTTTATTCAGCTGTTATCGTCACTACGGTTAATGGTCGGTCGTAATGTTGCCGCTTGTTTGATTAATTTAATCCTTCCATCGTAGTTCCTGAATGGTGCCTGCCATGGCTCACGATCTTACTGTTGCTACCGTCGCTGAACTCCTGTACAAACCCGTGGATTTATCTGGCCTTCTCGTCAAGCCTTCTTCATGAGATCAAAAGCATAATCGGTATGCAAGGAAAGCCTGCCCGCAATTTCAACGGTGCACGACTACGCGAGCTTCGTGTACGTACCACATGTATTGCAATGCGCGTATTTTCTTATCACTATAAGCCTTCAGAAGGACACTTTGGTTCTCTCTGGCATACGCTTCAAGACCAATTGCGAGGGTGAACATATATATATATATATATATATATTTATATAGTTAAAAATCAACGCGAGCACTGCCGAGTGTGCAAACGTATTGCAAATGATTAATAAATCATCACAATATATATATATATATATATATATATATATATATATATATTTAATTAATTAAAATGGGAAGATGTCATGTATCCTTTATTGTAGTACTGTAGCTTATCGTCTGCTGGTCTAAGATGTACGCTAAGACGCCGCACGGCCTTTAGTGTGTAACATGGCCTAGTTAGTTTTTACGTAAAAAACCTTCTAGCTTCACTAAGCCATTACGTAGATCCAATCATCATTGCAGTGATGCATGCGCCGTTTTCTTTTCTTCTAGCCTGCCAGGTCATTCCTTTCGCCCAACTACAGTATATGTGCGACATATGCCCGTGCTTCATGGTATCAATGCTTGATGCATCGATTGGAGACGGGGAAAACGAGTTCGCAGCAATCTAGCCTCTGACCAAAAAGAACGCACGAAGACGCAGAGGTCTAAATTTAAACAAACGAGAAAATCGATCAAAAGGCTCTTAATGGAATCAGTTTTCGATGTATTGGTTGAACAACTACACTGTGATTTAGGTGTGGCCTTGTATGTACTCTACTTACTATCAATGGACTGATGACACTGCTTTATCTGGCAGTATTCTTCATCTTTTTCTATACTGATGGTGGAAGTGGTGATGATGGCACTATGGTCACACCCCCGCAGGTCGTTTACGCTCATGCATCGCAAAGCTACAGTGGTGGCTTAGGGTACCTTCACACATTGCAACTGGTGTGTGTTTTTGTGTACAAGTAGCAGGCCGTTTCGAATACTGGTAATATATAGGTATGGCCTTTGCCAGACTCCGAGACTCACTTAGGGAGCGAAGGCGACGGACGCACGCGTATAAGAGAAAGACCAAGCCAAGATGAGTGATGGGGGGGGGGGGGCATCGCATCGCGTACCACAAACACGCGGCATAAATACTATTTACCAATTTGTCAGCATTCTGGCTATGGTTTGATCTGATAGTCTCGTGTAGAGCCACAATCGTTTGTGTGTTCGCATCTCGCACGAGAGATGCGAACACCCGTAGTATTGTGTTTGCATCTCTGCCGCATTCTCACCAGACATCTGGCGATCGATATATCTATCGATTGATTGATTGATTGATTCACTTGTCTGTCTCGTTGTCAACGAATTGCAGGGATGCGCGGGTAACGTGATCAAGAGGCAAACGCCTGACTTAGGCCCGAACGCGGGCGGCCGTCGCGTTGGACGCGGACCTGGTCGAGGTCCTCCACGACGTCTTCTGCTCTCGCGAAACGACCTCAACCGACCGGGGGCCGAGGATTGTCGAGTCACAACGAACAGGGCACGGCTCCCGCTGATGATTGTTGCTGATGACAACGAAATTGACGGTGGACACGGACAAGCCGGAGGCGTCTTGCGGGCGAGTGCTGGAGGTAACAGCAGCAACAACAACAACAATAACAACAACAGCAACAACAACATTATCATTAACACCAACAATATCAACAACAACAGCGGCAGCAGCAGCAGCAACAGCGGCTACAACAACGACATTAAATCGACACGACAGACGACGCGAGAAAGCGGTCTTCCAGCGTCGATCCCGCTCATTCATATCGTGCCCTGTTAGGATGGGTCTGTACTCTAAGGGTAAACAAAGGTGAACAGATGAATCATCATTGTCGTCGTCGTCGTCGTTGTCGTTGTCGTCGTTGTCGTCGTGATGGTGGTTCGTGTGAATGATGAACCAGGGCGGTCTTTGTCCTGGTTCTCTGATGCGGTTCATTTTTCCGACTTTCTGTCCTTGTTTTTTGTCCCGGTGGTTGTGTTTTGTGCGAGTATAACCGTCTGTCTGTTGACTTGCGAGAGTTGCGTGTTTAGCTTTACTTGTTCCAACAAGAGTGAGGCTTTTATCTGCATACTGTCGTTTCCTCAATATAGTGTGGTAAGGCGGTTTCTCCGTATCTCCCGATTGTTTGAATCGTAACGTATTTAATTATACTATTAATAGAAATATTTTTGTTATACACTCACTCACGTATGAAATTCCAAAGGAGAATCAACTTATACATGCCCCTTCCCGCAAGACGACAAAAGTGATTGTGTCGACGAAACAATAGCTGCTGACCTTTATACTGCCAAAAACAGGTCAGACGAATGACGGTGATATGTCCCTCGGTACGAAAGATCCATGCCTCATTGCCGCACATAGACAGCTTGCCTAGATCATTCCTAGCTCTAGCGATGATCGTGGTGATGACAACGCTAAACATAAACTATTTTAGCGTTAGTTACATAGAGTTCAAACATCATTTTGTACAGGTTGTTCTCAGTTTTAAGTGTCGTTCTTAGATAACCACACTTTGCATAGTTATATGTATATATATATATATATATACGGGCATCAATCGGCATCTAAAGCCGGCATATATAATATACAATGTTTATGTGTTTTTCTTGTCATCCTACTCTCTCGAAGGGCTCAGAAAGTTGGAACACCACTGCAGTGAGTGTGCAGAGTTTCAAAAGTATACATTTAGAGAACAGAATATTTGTATCGCTTTATTACGTTTTACTCGTTTGCTTAAATTGGCGAATATACACATGTATATATTGTAGTTTCTTTAATGTGCTTGAAATTCCGTTATAGTGTTATTAAAACATTTCATGCTCTTGGCGGCATATACGACAACTCAACGGTGACCTGTTGCATTACCTTGCCGAATTGAATGTGTATACTTACATGTTCTAGTCTATCAACATTTCAAATATTTTATTGTCGAATTATAATGGTGCTCGTCTAACCAGTACATTGCGATGGCGTCATAAATTTGAACTATTTACAGACTTCATGATATACTGTACATATATATTTATATACTAAGGAGCTCATATTGGCGAGTAAGTATATAAAACACGATCTTTTATTTTTTATAAGCAATTTAGGATATGTGTGATATGTAAATATATGCGTGGACAACATTAGGACTGACATTAATGACTGTAATAATGTATATGGTTCCAACACATTATTCAATAAAGTTCTTATAACTTTCGTCTATCACATATTGGTGTGGGCGTTTGATTAGGTAAATAATTACGAATCAAGCATTAAGTGGTAGTAATGAAGTCTTAAAAGTCATGAGGACATAAAGAGTAATCATAATAAATATCATCATCATCATCATCTTCGTTACCAACATTCTTATTATGTGATCACAACACACATAATATATTATGCTTATATGGAAATGTGCGTATGCTTATGCTTGTAGGTGTATACATACAATGTAAAATTAGAATCGTATATTTACTTACATATTTGTGTATTTATAAAATATGTCTTATAACCCACGGCAGTAGTGTAACTACGACTGGGTGAGTATATGAAGAAGCCAGTGTCTTGGCCGGAGAGCAAGCCCTCTGAATCGTGAGCTAGCCCACGTTCTAGCCGCAGCCCTCAAATAGAGATATCGCGAAATATCCATATGCCTTGCCGCCTGGCCCCGCTTGCGCAGGGTGATTACAGCCAGGTAAGTTGCTGTTGTAAGTGGCAGAGAGACAGATGACAGAAAACCTGATGTATACAGGGTGTATCATAACAATATGTACGTATTTTAAGGTTTAGTAGAACTCGGCAAAAAATGCCAATATATATATATATATATACATATATGTATATATATATATATATATATATATATATATATATATAAATGATTTATTTCCACACCAGATTGGGTAAAAAATGTAATCGCCCGCAAAAAGGATCTGAACATCGATATCATCCCATCTCGTATGGTTCATCGAAACGTATATTGATAAAAAAAAAAAAAAAAAAAAAAAAAGGGTTACCAGGCGTAACTGACGCCGTTTCAAAGGCGATCTGTCGAGAGGCAGCCGGTTTTTTAGGGTTGAAATTCACGCCCAAGAACCGGAGCATACCGGTGCATTCGGGAGAAAATTCTACATTTTTTAAATTATACCCGACCTTATTTAGCGCAATGACTATTGTGATATTAAGAAGAGTTTGCAAAATTAGAATTTTGCTTTCGCATGTTTGAACTTTCACGCCCAGGTTCTTAAAATGTTTCCATTACGCGCACACAAACAATACGTCCAGACGAACGCGCATCTTAAGTGAACCATTTTGGCACCAAATTGGTAGAGCTGACATCTGTGGTTGCAAAGTAACTCCAATCTCCCTATGGCCATATAGGGTGTGAGTGCATACATGCAGCTACTATGTTCGCTTTATTTGTCAGTCAAGTCACTCGTCAAACCTGAAGAAGCTCAGAAAAATATTTATTTTACTTCAAATCTTGCTCGAACGAACTCCCGCCAGCTAATAAGCACATTCGGCATCGATGGCAAAGCTCGCGTTGCACGCGTTTAGAGATTCCAGACGTCTTCCGAATGGTTCCACCAGCAGTAACTATTCTGCCAATCAGATCCATAGGAGGCTCAACGGGAGTTGAATAGACTAGATCATTTAGGTGGCCCCAAAGGAAAAATTCAAGACTGGACAGATCGGGCGATTGTGACGGCCAAGCTTGTGGACCGCCTCGGCCAATCCAGCGATTGACGAAGGTCTCATCCAGATAATTCCGTACCGGAAAGGGCACCATCGTGCTGGAACCACATTCTCGACCGAATACTCTGTGGAATGTTTGCCAAGTATTCTTGCAAGGTTATGCTGAGAAACCTCCATTTAACCTACCTGGAGGTATATGAGGTCTGAAAAGATAGTTGCTCACTATGTCAGCCCAGACACTCACGGAAAAGCGGCGCTGGTGTGCATGCGGGCGGATCATATGCGGGTTCTCCGTAGCCCACCAATGAACATTGTGTGCGTTGAACACACCATCTTGTATGAAGGACGCTTCGTCCGTGAAGCAAACTAGAGCAGGAAATTTCACATCGGCCGCTGATTGTTGCAGAAACCAGCGACAGTAATGAATGTGTGGCTGGTATCCAGAATCCCTGAAGGTATGAACTCGCTGCAACCGGTATGGATGTAGCCCTGATTCATTTAGCACCTCGTGAACAGTGACACGACTCACACCGACACTTCTAGCCATCTGCCTAACGCGTATTTGGGCTTCTCACTGTCCGCGGTCGTCCGGCTTCGTAATGACGGCCTTGAAATAATCCAGTTTCGCAGATCAAATGATGAAGTCTCAAAGACACTTTCCTGTCAGGTATCACTCGGTGTTGAAAACGCTCTGCGTACAACCGGTGTGCAAGACTCGCGTTACCGTCTGCTTTACTATTAAAAAAAAGAAACATTTATTAATCGCCCCATCACGATACACGTGGTAGAAACGCCTACACTTTATAATGGAATTAATTGGGAAATGTAGATTTAGCTAGACGATTGCTACAACGCGAGGAACTTACGAACGATGAACAACAACACACGACGTACGTCTTGCTTGTAGCACAGCCAAGCAAAGAATGGATGTTAGGCTATGCTTTCTCGGTCTATTTATTCACTTAAGGGACGCCGTAGCGTTCGTATAGTAATAATGTTAAACGATGGAATCGGACCTTCCCGAACATTCGGCATCTTGAATGTTCCACCTGTCCTCGCCGCTGGTTGATCTGCTTAAACTGATTGAACTGCTTTGTCACAATATCACAGATTGCCCGTGCATTTAGTGACCTTTCGCGTCTTCGTTACTGGGGTTGCGGCATCTTCTATTTCCCGGCATGTTTTTAGCTTGCTTCACCATTGCCTCCAACCAACGCTATCTTTGCCCGCGCTGCTTACCGAAGACTGCTATCCTACAGACAAAAGGCTCAGTGTGCAGGTGAGCATTCGTTCGAGCAAGATTTGAAGTAAATAAATATGTGTCTGAGCTCTTACAGGTTTCACGAGTGACTTGATTGACAAATAAAGCGAACATAGTAGCTGCATGTTTGCACTCACACCCGATATGACCATAGGGAGATTTGAGTTACTTTGCAACCACAGAGGTCAACTCTACCGAAATGATTCACTTAAGATGCACGTTCGTCTGGACGTATTGGTTGTGCGTACGTAATAGAAAAAAATTGAAAACTATTCTTAATATCACAATAGCCATTGCGCTAGCTAAGGCCGGGTACAATTTCGAAATGTAGAATTCTCTACCGAATGCACCGGTTTGCTCAGTTTTTCAATCCAGGAATGTGTTCTCTCACAATCGTGCCTTTTGTGAACGTATGTCGGGACAGCCACCCCTAAAATCACAAAAAAAACAATAAAACATTATCTCACTCCTATACGAAGCATTTCCGCTCCCCCTTTCCTTTGGCAGAAGTTATTTTCTCACCGAGCTTGACCATACCCTAGCGTTTCAAGCACAAAAATGCTGACACCCTGTATATATATATATATAGATAAATACATAAATAGATATATATATATATATATATATATATATATATATATATATATATATATATATATATATATATATATATATATATACATATATATATATATATAGCCCTGAGCGTTTTTCCATGAATGAGTCCGCGGAATTTGCTTAATCCGTTAACAAACCCTTGAAATTACAATTTCAAAGCGCTCCTGGCGCAAAGTGCAGTGTGCGTCAGGAGCGCGTCCGTTCTAAGTGGCGTTATACGCTGTCACAGGACTATCATGGTGATTGCAGTGAATATCATGACCACTACGAGACTGCGTAAACAGCGCCCAGATTTTAATTACTATTTTGTTAATTCAATCTCCTTAACTTACACAGGATTGTAAATATTTACACAGGAAAACCAATTATATAAACCCACATATTTATCAGTTTTCGAATGTGTGACTGCCTGAGGGTCAATTACCCGGCGACCGAATAGAATGAGCATAAACATAATAATATATATCTGCGTGTGTCGTTGTTAGATTACTATTGACCGGATATATACTTCTCTATAATAAATAAACGTATAACGCAATATAAACATGTAGCCTTATATGAACGAATGTATATAGCCCACCAATAAAAGAATAATGCTTTATCCGCTTGAACGCATTGTGGTAAAAACGGACAATCGATGTTGGATTAGCGCAGAGCCAACTACACAGAATAGAGATATCGACGCCTAGTGCAGTGTTTCGTGTGATAATAGCAATAAAGTTGTGTACTCGCTTGCCGAATAAGTGCTCAAAGTAAGAGCTAAAATGCGTGAAACGCGTTTGGGCCCTGACACAAATAGCAGATGAGATCCGGGAAAATCTCGTCTCTGGCCCTGGCTGAAGTACCTACCGAAGTTGCAGTTCCGGGGCGGGGATGGAAAGGATTTAGTTTAATGTCAGAGAATTTTTATTTTTCAACGCTCTGACAACCACATTTTAGACGCTCGTAATGGGGTACGTTGCCTGTGGCTATCGTCTAAATGCGTCTACGCGTTCTCGTACTGGAATTATATAGGCTTTCTCCAGCAGAGGTATGTATGTAGCAGCAGCAGGGCAAAGACAACCACGTCCAACAAATTCAACCAGCACGGCCGGGGCTCGAACTAACTAGCGATGTTTTTGCTAACCGTGGTTGCCATGGCAACGCCCCGTTTCGAACGGTGCGTTAGCCGCCTAAGCCACCGCCACTGCAAATGTCTGAGCTGTTGGCAATTAGAAAGTTGTCATTACGCCACTTGGCTTTGCTGTACAAGCAGTGGGGGGGTAGTCTAAGTAAAATACCAGTGCTGTCGGTGGCGCGGTGCAGTCGCGAGACACATTGGTGCACGGGTTCGAGCCCCCCCCCCCCACCGTAGCACATTTGTATTTATGGGGTTCGTCTTATGAAGCAATGCGAAAGCAAACGAACGGACATTAAATGTTGGCCGAGGGTGAGCTCGAAAAATGTTTAAGAGGTAAAATTTTAAAGCTAATGCTTTTTGGGATGGCTCAGTCGGCGCCTTATGGACATGTTATGTACCTTGGACCTTTCCTTTACTCGGCTAGTTGAGGCTCTATATGTGTACGTACATTTATCTACGTTCATGTATAGACCGCGCACACTTGCTTTCACCGCATATATGTTACGTCCAGAGGAAGTGAAAGTTATGAGGCTCTCAGAAAGTTCACAAATGATTCTTTGCTAATGCTAGTCAAGGTATTTTTGCCAATGAGGGGATGTTTAATTGAGGAGTAGCAGTAAAAGTACAAATTTTTGTTATACCGATGTGAGCAGCCAAATATAGCTTTTGTGAATGTGTGAGTTATCACACACACATATATATATATATATATATATATATATATATATATATATATATATATATATATATATATATATATATATATAGAAAATATTGTGATGATTTATTAATCATTTACAATACGATTGCACACTCGGCAGTGATCGCCTTACCAACGTATGGCATTTCTAGAACGATGGGTAGAATACCTAGAGAAGCAGCCAAAGCCGCCACAAGACTCCATAGACTCCAATCAAGCAACACTACCAACTAAGAAAAATTGATTTTCATTCGGACTCTCGCTTACTCTGGCAGCCTTGACAGACAATGGGAAGAGTGCTGCCAAGTAAAGTAATGGCCACCGTTTTTTCCACAAGAAGCCGGGGGCGTACATCTTGAAGATACGCGTGCACGCCTCCTAAAAAAAGAAAAAGGCAAAATCGCATATCAGTTGATTTATCATCCTGGCTACGAAGACTGTTTTACCTTTGAAGGAAAAGAATTGATCTTTATTGTTAACCCATTTGCAGTGCGGAATATTTCGCCAAAACGAAATATTCCGACAGCAACGTTGGCTGCGCTATTAGTGTCTGTACTCGCATAAAAGTGTCACGAAGCTGTTGACAAACTGAAACATCTACAAAGGCTCGCGGTTTAGTTAAGTGTATCCCTGTCACCGGCCTTTAAGTGCAGCTCCGGATAACTTACGTACGTGACTACAACATAGACAGAGCTTTGCGTATTGGAAATGCATTGATAAAGCGCCCTGTAGGGTTTCCCGACATTGCGGAGACGCAGCTCCGATCTTGCTGTACGACCGCCCCCTGATCAACCTCAAAATATCACATTTAGTTGGCATTGGCCAAAAAATAAACAAAGTCAAGGAGAAAATAAGGAATGAGGGCAAAATCAGTCAGGCTGTAGAACTGCCAAAAACTACCAGATCCAACGACACGCTACTCCGAAAGTCTAACGTATAAAGATGTTTAGTAAAAACAACAACAACAACAACAACAACAACTGACAACCCGCAATCCGGTCAGCAACTGCAAGCCCTGCAGACGCAACGAAGTGAACACAAAGCGGAAAGAGTTTTAAGGAGTGAAGATATGGGCCTACCTCCAGTTCGGGAAACTATAATGTAGTATGTAGCAGCTGCATTGCGGCATTACGAGGCGTCTCATGCCGAGCGCCCGCATCTCACCGGTAATAGGATGACGCTTCGCATCAGTGCACAGTGAAACATTGAGGGTATAAGTTTGGTGACGGCCTTTTTATTAAAGGCCGTTTTCACGGAGAACAGTAGCAGTTTTGACAAAAATATTTACCACGAAGAATTTTGACTCTCAGATAGTTTATGGCTATCATTGTCCGCCCAGCCACTGCTCACAAAGCGGAGAGACCAACGAGTGGTGTCGCTGTATTGTTGTTACAAAAATGTTGGCCCGGTCTTGGCAGAGGATGCTTGGATATTATGGCCATTGACAAGCTCGTCCCGGGATTTCAAATTTTGCGACTTCATTTTGCAAACACGATGCGTGGTTTAAGATGTCAGAATACTGGACGGCTGCATATCTGAAAACAAGTACCCTCTTCGACTCACGTTTCATTTGCTCGGTATGCTTACTTAAATTTGCGAGATAATATTAGCCTCGTGCATCTACAAAGTAAGACGAATTCTCAATGAAACGATTAATCATGAAAGCACATTAATGAACGACACTACCTCTCCGCCTAGACAGCGCAGGTGATTCGACTTTGTACAATTCCTGGAAATGTCCCTCATGAGCGCTTCAAAGGACCGTTGGCCTTCACCAGTACAGTTCCCCGGCAAATCCAAATTGCAGTAGAACCCCAATTGAAAGGCGATTAGGGCTCCTGAGAAGCATCTAGTAGCTTTTTAGAGTCGCCTTGTAGACGCTCCTTATGTTTCTCAATCTCCCATTATCCGTGCAATCCTAAACAGATGCCTAGATGAGGGCATATGTTATCATCTTAGCACATCACCACAGGAACAACTATAGGGCTACAAAAACGTCTTTGGGGTTTTGTCCGTAAAGAATCATTATAGAATTCGAAAGAACTTTATTGTAGACCCAATAGATAAGATAAAGCGATACTTTTTCAAGCCAGCTACTGAATTTGGAACATGCAAAACTGGCTAGTTTACCACATGACTTCTACTCAACCGCTCATAGAAGAATCATTACTAGATATAGTCTAACGGAAAAGTCTGTTTTTCTTCAGTTTAGAGAAAGCATGATAAATAATGTTCAAGCAGTTCACGGAAGCTTCTTCGGATCTAGTAACTCCTCTAAGGTCGCCTCGTAGACCCTCCTTATATTTGGCCCATTCTCCGTGCAATCTTGAACAGATGCCTAGAGTCGGGCTTATGGAATCATCATACACGAAAAACTAGAGAAAGTAAAGCTAGTATTTTTCAAGTTGCTACTGGGTTTCCATGGAAGGGGAAAAACTGGCTACCTTACCTCATGACTTAGTTTCTGCTCATTTTCGGTTAAGGCTTGCCGTGATTCCAGCTCTCGAGCAGCTGAAAATATGTTTTCGAACTAAGCTACTCGACGTAGACCCCCGATTCCACAGACCACTGGTAAGGGTTGCGAATATGGATAAATACATACATGGAAACGACACACTACAGGAGACAGGCCATTTTATCGCCCGCTACTCTCTACACGATTTTATTGTAAGATCTGCCAGAGACGGCACTGTCATGAACCGACAGAAAACTGTTACTACACTCCATGTGGCATGCTGTATTCCGAATAATTCCCACTATAAGCAGGATTCGAGTGCTCTATCTTTTGCACAGTCTGTTCACTGACACTCAAAAGTGTGTATTTAATTATTTTACTTATGTGATTTTATCATTTTTTTAGGATGTTAAGCTTTCACGTGTATTTTTACATCCAGGCTACCAGACAAATGACGTAAGAGATGAAATTAATATGTTTCGGTCATTTTCCATGCAGAAAAGCGGTGAACCTGACAAGCTTCACTATGAACACTGAGCATAGGCGGTTTCTCATGGACATCATTTGTTAATATTTTCATGAGAACATCCTTTGTTAATATTTTTGTGAGAACATCCTTTGTTAATGTCAGGGAGGAACGCTTGTCCACCGTTTAGCATATAGCGAGCTGGGCTCTCTCTGTTGTTTAAAGGCAAGCACGGGCACGACAGATGATCCAAACCTCTACTGAGAAGTAGCTCTGAAACGCACGCTTAAAAATGTTTCGTTAAGTTGGATATCTGAAGAATGGAAGTCGTGTCTGGTTGTGTTTTTCCACATGAAAAGTTAGAGTTTGGGAGAGGCGTGGGCATCAAAGACGCGATCCTCGTCTTGCAGCGTAATGTCGAGCGTGCAGTGCAAAGTCCAAGCGGTAATTTGTACGCCTTCCTTATTGATTACATAAAGGCCTTCGACAAAGTTCCTCATCACCTGCTGGTCGAATAATTTTGACGCGCGGATGTCACCGGAGCTTAGCTAGGAATTATAGCTAGTCCTTCCCGTATCCTGGTCGACGCGTTTATTATAATTGGGAACGTCGTTTTTGGCGCATATTGCTGACACCGTAAGTTTAACCCTGGCATTGTTTACGCGGAAATACAACGTGTTTCGAGACTCTTAATTAATGTGGCTATGCGGGTTTTCACGCTGAAGGCTCTGCCAACATTTGTGAACAATTTGAAAGGGACAGAGTACTGTCACCAGACGCCGGCGAGTGTTAATTTTCTTCAAAAGTGCTTGAAACGTTATACTTATTTTGTATCGAAGCAATAAATTGCATCGTGTACATACAGTAAGGCTAGTGGAGGTGCTTTGGCAGAGATTGCAAATGCCCGAAACTTCGCTTGGATGAATGGAAGCCGGAAGTAACGGAGTGAGAGGCAAAAATAGATACTTTTGATCTATTTATTTTTGTTGCGGTGGGCCGTGGAGCGGTGTGCGCCGGTCGCTCCGTATATATAGGATGCACGGTTTCCACTACCTCGAGTACCACGCGGTTAATTGCCCGCTATTGCAGTGAAGATTTCTGCGGTTAGCTGCCCGCTATTGCAGCGAAGATTTCTGCGGTTAATTGCCCGCTATTACAGCGAAAATTTCTCGCTCGATACGACGATAGTGAATAAGATACAGCATATATGTTGATGATTCCACGCATGTACTCAGTATCAGTGCAATAAAAAAACTGTACTTTTGGCTGCGTGCAGGCAACTGCTATGCGTCAATGTCACACGCGGTGCCATCGCAATAATGCAAGTCATATAAGAAGATGATAGTGTACACTTCCATCATTATAGACACACACATTGGTGCTTCTGATTGCTAGGGCAAGTCATCTATATAAAGGAAGGTCATAAAAGGAGCCAAGCAAATACGACCCATGGAACGACCTAAGCTCCTCATTTAAGCCCCGCAACAGCAGTATCGATGACAGCGCGTGGGTGGCCGCGTGCCCTTTGGCCCAATCTCACCGCTGCATGCACTACAAACTCTTTTTCGTTAAATGTTCAATTGCGCTTCTTCTACGATCCTAGATCCCGGTAACTAACTTTGGCACAAATGACTCGTTGTAGTTAAAATATCAGTCGGTATGCAACTTGTAACAATTCCTGTCGACTTCAGAGTTTATTTTCAATATTTTTAGACTCGTTCAAGATGTGGAGTGAAGTAAAGTAATTGTAGATGGCAATGTAATTGAGCATCTCTGCATTAAACAGACCACCGGAGCAAGACAGCTTGTGTCCACTCCTATTTTTGGTCCAAGTGAGCAGTCTTTCAGAAGCTACCTAAGTATGACACTTTAGGTGGACGCTCTAATATATATATATATATATATATATATATATATCCCTACACTGGAAACCCCGTAATGACCCTTTTTTTAATGCCGAAACCTCACAGCAATAATATGGGGAATTACGGGAATCGTGATGTACATGTGTCACCACAGCCAGTGACTAGTGTGGGACTCACAAACCCACTAACACCCGCCTCCCCCACCCCCAGGGAACGGTAACTGCTAGGCATCGCTTCGTATCCATGGGAGTGGCCAGTTTGGCTCTCCTCCCTACTCCAGCATTCCTACAGTCGCCCTAGCCCGCTTTGGCGCGGGGCGGCGACTTCAAGAAGGCCGTTGACACCTTCCGCAGCCCGCTCGCCTGTGGGTGCGTCGAGAGTCATCATCTGGGGAATCCTTTGCTAAATTTGCCTAGCCTGGTCCACCTGCCTATCACCCACCCGCCTCCCGTCTACAGATTTCCCCTCTCGACCGGAGCCTGAGTGGACGCTAAGACCAGCTCTCCTGGCAGTCTCTTTGACCACTTTCGCGGTCATGATCGCATCAAAGTGGGCAATACCTGCTTTCCAGGCCGCCGCTGAAGTCATCACATGGGTGACGACTTCGTTGACCGGCCGGCCTCGCACAGCGGCCGCCTTTGCGTCCCACGCTTCCCGGAGGGCCCCACAATGCAGAACAGTGTGCTCTACATCATCCAGTTCCTTCGAGTCGCATAGTACGCAGGAATCGACTTGAGCTTTGTTAATCTTAACCATATACGTCTGGAATTGGCCGTGTCCGGTCAGCACCTGGGACGCATTATAAGATAGCTCGCCGTGTCTGCAGTCGTACCATTGCCGTAGATCCGGGATCAGACTTTTGGTCCAGCGACCGTTGGTGACCCCCCCAGGGGTTGCTGCCCTCACCCATTCTTTCTGATAAGAGTCCAAAGTAGCTAATCTAGCCCGTGTGGGGTCTAGATCACCGTCCAGCGTTCGTTCTGCTCGCTCCCCGACCAGCAGATCCCATGGCAGCATCTTGGACACGACAAGTAGTGCCTCAGTCGACACGGTACGGAATGCATACGTTCGCAGGGACCCAAATGTCATGGTCCGACCGTGAATAATTGATTACATTGAATAAATATATATATATATATATATATATATATATATATATATAACGAGAACTTAAGCATGTGAATGTATGCAGTTCCTTAAGTAAACCATGTTTGAATTAAATTTAAAAATGCAATATATATATATATATATATATATATATATATATATTGCTTTACACAGATGGTCCAGAAATGGCCACTTACCAACACATTTCGACATAGTTGAGGCACACATGCGATTTGTGATACTTCATGATTGACTAAACATATTTTTTGGCTGTTCATGACTGACAGTTAACCATTTATATTCTATTATCTATATATTTTTAATGAGAGCTAAAGCAGTGTATTATGCAGTTCCTATATCTTGAATATATATATATATATATATATATATATATATATATATATAATAACAATAATACATATGTATATATCTTTGGCGCCGTTTCACCCTGATCCTCGAGCAACTATAGAGCATATTGAGGCCAACGGTAAGTTACCCCTGACGGCGGCGAGTGTGCAAAAGTACTACTTCGAGCATCGGCCGACCAAATTGAACAGTAATGCGGACGCGCTGTCTTGGTTACCAGCAATTTAACAAGGGAAGTCGGACTCGAGGAAAACGGACCCCGGGTCAGGGTGTTTTTTGCAATGTACCGGCCAAAGCCTCGATCCACGTAAGGCGCGTTGCAAACAAGACACCGGGTTACGCGGAGCTTAAATATATGATGATGAGACTGCAGCGGAACGACATCAGTGTGTTCAGAGGAGACCGCCTATTATAGCATGATTGTTTTTGCGGAGGTACTGACCGAACTTCATTTAGTCATTTATAGGATAGTGAAGGCAGTCGTCCACTAATGTTGATGATGGCCGGGCATCAACCGGGAGATCGCAGAGGCCGCGGCATGGGGCGCGAGTTATAGGTTATAATCCATAACAGGGGGTACTTAGTAAGATTTAGTATTAGTTTTGATAATGTCACAAAAAAAGATAAGTTAAATAGACGCAGATTGTGAAGACTAAGGGTAGATCCAAAGGGGGATTGCAGAGTCAAAGTCGCAGATTTGCTGCATTAGTTAACAATGAGCGGGAGCTCGTGGCTCAATACATATACAGGCAAAAGTAAATTGGCGATAGGGGCCAGATCGAGTTTGGCAGACATATATATATATATATATATATATAGAAAGAAAAAAAGATAATTCAAAAGCGATTATTAGTAGATTCTAGGGAAGGCATGTTGGATAGAGCGAGCTAAAATATAAAAAGAAAAAGTTATGACAGTTAAGCGTGTTGAAGCAGAACTCGAAAAGAATAGGTGACTAAGTCGGTCCTATTAGGCCACCCTAATTGCTTGTTCCGCGATTTCTTTGATTATGTCGACATCTTTATTTAACTTAAGTGTGTTCTCCTTAAAAATCATCATCATCATATTTATTTCACTCATATTAAATATACATATAACATAAACAATTATACAGATTATACAATTATACAGTCAGCTGCTCGCGGCTATTATTCGAGAGAAACAGTGCAGTGATCTCTTCGTAGGGCCAGGCAGGCAGACGCATAAAACTTCGTACACACCTGAGAGCACAGCCGACAGACGCACTCGGTGTACTCTTCGTGGAAGCTCGTATTCGAACAAACCAGATGATGATAGCCATGAACTTTGTATCTGGTATAGACGTGGCGATTGTCACATGCAAGACCAGACCAGAGGTGAGAGGCTCTGAAAATATCCAGGTCTCCGACCGCTCGTCGGACTTGTTCAACTTTATATTCCCATTCTGAGGTAAAGCTCTCGAATGGTACTGTACGCGGCGTCTTCAACCTCGATCGAATTATCTCAACAACTGGTGCACAGCCTGACACTAGGTACACAAAGCGACTCCTTAACCTCTGTTCTCCTTAAAATGCCATTAATAAGCGCTAAGGGTGATTCTGGACCCCTTTCCCAGGTTAGCTCCTCTACAATTTTTCCCTAGGAGCCAAAGCAAATGCCATTAAAATTACAAATGAAAAAGGATTGCACGGCGTTAAACGGTTTTTGACATATATCTTCTAGCAGGAGTTAGATTTCCGTTTATGCCGCTTTTCTCCCTCTAAATTGACACTCATCTTCAGTTAATGTTCCTTTGTCCTTTAACAGTGCACCCGGTCTCTTTGCTATTATTCCTGAATGAAAATAATAAACACTATTTTTGATGTTGGTCACCTTCTGCTCTTGGCTTCGTTTCAATTCCTTTGACTTTACAAATCACAACTAGTTGTTTCGTTCCAAGCGCTTGGAGTAAACCCGGAATTATATAAGCGCTAATATTTGCGGCAAGTGTTAGCGCGTCCTCTAGGTATTCTCTCCTTTGGTACATGCTGAAAAAACGGCATCGTACAATGCGACAATAATGAGTCGTTCATGTCCATGGAGGTATGGTTTATTCAAAGACTAAAACATCTAATAGGCATTTGAGTACAGACTCTGGTGGCAACCGGCGGGCTTCAAATACCACGCATGTAGTCGCCATAGCCAAAGCTTCTGATGAATCGACGCGCAATAATAATTATAATCATGGGGGTGGATGGTAATGCATCATCTCTTCCACTGAGACCTATGTGGTCCTTGGCGTTTTTTGTGTACAATCATGGCCGATTATAGTCCACTCCAACACTTGCCTTGTCTTAAAACCATCAAAACCAATTTAAGAGTTGCCAATACAGCTCTTGGAGCCACAACCTCACGGAACAGCAATGACTTTGCCACTAAGCCGCGTTGCTTAGTGCATGCAGGGTGCGGGTAAACCGTTCTATATGGGTTGTTACTTACTGGCAAAGGGTTAGCAAATTACTTTTTACTACTTCCTATCAAGAAAACTCATCGGCGAGTTTAGTCGGAGAACTGCTTGGTTAGTGGCATCAAGTAGTTTGGACGCAAGCCCAACTAATCAACTAGAGTCCGTGCCACTAGCGTTTGCTACCGAAATATTCAGTTCGCCGTAATGCTCGGATAGATTGGCAAACGCTCGAATAGATTGGATTTCTGTAGATTGGCAAACGCTTACTCGTTGATATAAGGTTAGGTGGGACCCTTCAGAGAACTGGCAATCGTCACAATCGCCAATTTCTGTTGGTGCGGTGTTTCTGTATTATTCAATGACTACATTAGTTTCGAATGGCTTTAGTCTACTGGACTGTGGATTCTAGCACGAGTGTCACACTGCTTTACACAACGTTATCCTCTAGTTCGATTATGCGAGCCACAAAACGTTTAATACGTACCTATCGGAATGTTAGTTGTCCTAAAGAAGGGCCCACTAACTTGTTATCTATTGAAGCGGCCCAACCATTCACAAGGTTGTCTTTCCCATTAGGCTTCAGTTTTGATGATAGCGAAACTGCCATGGAGTATAGAACATAGCGGTCGGGGTGGGTCTCTGAGTGGCCACATAGTTATGCTGCCTTCAGGCAAACATAGCGACAATGGTCCTAAAACATGCGCAAACGTTAGGCTTCTAAAAACTTTAAACGCCCAAAACTTTATCTATTAATAAACTTGGTGCTGTGTATGTACGCGGCCATATATATATATATATATATATATATATATATATATATATGTATACGCCTGGCATAAGGTGCACTACTGTGAATATGTCTGTGTTGGCTCGAGGCTTTACTTGCCGGTATTTTTATGGTTCCACGTCGTTTAACAAGACATAAACGAGAGTGGCAGAAATCGACTACGATGTAGGCACATCAGGTCCTAATGCCGCCTTCACCCTGGGGTGTGCTCTGTCTTCTCCAGGGATAGGCTCAATACGTCATAACAACATCA
The DNA here is from genome assembly GCA_003439945.1 of Dermanyssus gallinae. NCBI lineage: Eukaryota > Metazoa > Arthropoda > Arachnida > Mesostigmata > Dermanyssidae > Dermanyssus > Dermanyssus gallinae. Next base: position 124,185 of record QVRM01002131.1, on the reverse strand, counting down.
AGTTTCGCGGAGACGACCCGTGGTGGGTGTTTTACGTAACCGTATGTCGCCACTAGGTGCAATTTCGCAGTCGCTATCGGCCCGACTAGGTGACGTAACGTCATCATTTTTCTTCTGAAACGTGCAACGTACATTCCGACAGATAATACCGATTATGACTGGTCTAGTAGGCAATATTGTTAGTTAAAACTTGCAGTTGAAAGAAATTTCAATTGACTAGTCAACTGCTACTTGGCGCAAGCTGTATGTACATGATTCTGCATCAAAATCTCTTACGCGTGCCACAGGGTCATTAGGAAGCACCTAATTGAGCGATAGCTTGTAGGCTCGCAAATGGCAGTCTAATGTCTATAAAATGCGTGTCTGTCTTTCTTTCTATCTAACTGACATAGAATCGTCATCATGTTGATGCTGCAATGACAAACGTATCGCAAACAAAAGCACATTTTTCATTTTCAAAGTAGAAGGCTAAGTCCGCATCGATTGTCTTGATATTCTTCGTCACCCAGTTATCGAGCCGCTTAAAACAGTCTCAAGGACAAATCTTCAATCTTGTATACTCGTGACGACACAATCAATTATTCCTGGAGTACATTTTATCATATAGCAAACTATCTGTCGCATGTTTGAGAAAAAAATAAAACAGTCGCAGTTTGAATTGATTATACTTGCTCGAGAGAAATATTGCTATATCAACGATGTTAACGACGCGGTTTGTCCAGCGTCAGAATGGTAAACAGAGCCATGAAGCTCTTCAACCGCGACGTAGTGATGACCCGCCGTTGTCGGACTCATGCTACAGCGTTCAACATCCACTGCAGGATCCGCTATATATATATATATATATATATATAGATATATATATATATATATATATATATATATATATATATATATATATATATATATATATATATATATATATATATATATTCAATTAGTCACGCGAAGTGGTCACTAATAGAGGTAGCGTGCACTGAAAGGTATCCTTGCAGTTAGACTAGCAGCGAAAGCATTCGTTTTTCAACGTCCGTCTGCTACTATAAAATGCGCTTGTCTCGGCAATGCTTGGTCATTTGTGTCGCCCCTATCATCGATCCTCGATAGCAGGTAAGAGCGCGACCGTTGACGATTATCGTATGTGCCTAGCTATTAAATCCAGTCGACATTAGAACGTATATATATATATATATATATATATATATATATATATATATATTGATTGATTTATTTATTGTTTGCTTTGCATGTATACCCAAATACACATGTCACCCTTTTATAGCAGGGGCGCTTAGAGCGGCAGCATATATATTACCTATGCATCCATATAATCCATGTCTACTTCAATACCTACTGGGTATTTGCTTTCCATTGTGTGTATAAATATGAGGTGCTATTGACTAGTCTAATATGCAACTGCATTATGATTGATAAGGTTGTAATAGAAAACCGATCCGTGTGTCATTCGGAGGTGTGCCAAATGTCTAGGCTCAAATTTGTACTTGAAGGGGTATTTGACCCTAGGTTTAGAGGAGATTTTTCTTGTAGATTTCTTTGTAGATTATCACCATTAGATTGAGGAGATTTATCGCCTTATAGCTGGCTACACAGTCATCACAACTGTCTACCGAGTTAATCGACAGTAATCATCGTCTAACGAGGTCGTTAAGGGCCTACAAATGATTTAGCTATTAACGTACTTCGACGCCGGCCTTACCCAAACACACAGATTTTGCTCGGGAACCTTTAGAATCCGAACAGTCTTCTATACACGAGCTTGTCAGCTATATTTATCTATGGCTAACCATACCAAACCGTGTTACGACCTTTACGTTGTCTAGGTGATCAGGTTTGATCTTCATTGCAAATCAAATGAGTTCACTAAGCCACTTAATCGGTAGCAGCGGCGGGTGGTGTGTACAAAGAGCAGGTACATAATCAGCACTAGTTAATGAATAGCGCTTGCAGCAGGATTTCTCGTTCACGGGGCAATTGCAATCCCCTATCCACAGCAAGAAAAACATTCCCAGATAACAGGCCCTGTTAAAAACTGGAAAGCTCAAAGTTTGACTCTTAAAATGTTAAACTCACTGGATCTACAAAATACATATTCTGTGCGTAATCAATAGCGAAAAATCTCGTTAGTTATCGAAATTAACCAGACAAATCACTCCACCAACTAATAACATGCTTCAATTATAATCGTCGAGTTTATATATATATATATATATATATATATATATACGTGGAAGTTTTGTTGGCTTACCCCAGGCAAGTCCTCGCAAGAAGCCCCCCGAAGTTGCTCCAAAGCCATATATATATTTATATATATATATATATATATATATATATATATATATATATATATATATATATATATATATATATATATATATATATATATATATATATATATATATATATATATATATATTTCTTACAACATCCTTGAGGTACACACTACGCACTCCGCAACATTGCGGCACAACTAAGTAAGTGGATCAGGGTCCTAAAATAGCGTAGGCAAACTCAACGAGCCACGATCCTTAACTTCCCTGTGGCTTGTTGATACGTACACTTCTTTTCTCGGTGAATGGTAACGAGGCGCTGTCCTGCAGGTACCGCTGCACCACTGCGCGTCTATTTGAAGCGATCTAATTAAACAAGCGTTCTCCTTGCCGTAGTTACACTTGAAGCAAGAAGCAAAAAGTTACCGTGCAGGCGGTGCAAAGCAATACCAAGTCCAAACACTAGCGAAAAGCAGAAACATACACCCATTGGCGCGTTCATCGGCGCGCTAAACATGTCATGTAAAGCACGACAGAGCGGCATCACTTCTGCGATGCTACAGTCGGCCGTTAATGCTAGCATTCAATGCGAAACAGAAGCAATGTAGAAGAGGCAGGCAGGCACAAAAGGAACCGAAAACAAACAAAACAACAAAGAAAGGCCGTTTGACGCTTACGTTTTGCGTTTTGCGTCTCGTGTGTTCATTTGAGGAAGACTTTTGTAAACTTTGTGGTGTACATGACAACGGATGTTCACACGAACTGTTACGAACTTGATAGCATGGCACGGCAGTCACCAGCGCTGATGAGTTGAGTTAAGTCAAGTCAAGTCAAAAGCACCTTTATTCAAGGGTCATATATTCCTAAGTATACATTGTTTTTAACAACATATTCAACCTCTGATTATAATTAGAACATACATCAGGTCTGTCGACTTCGCAGACTTCGTGGAACTCTCCACGAGAATGTGTTGTTTACCTTCACTGAGCGCGCAACTTTCAGTGATCTAACATTCACACCACTTCGCGTACATTTAAACGCGTACATTTGATTCTAAGCCTAGCCTATATATATATATATATATATATATATATATATATATATATATATATATATATATATATATATGTATATATATAGATAGATAGATAGAGAGTGAGAGAGATAAACGCGCGATATCGATACAACACTTATATCGTGGATACAGTGGTCTTGTGCGATAAGTTCCAAAGTCCCCCGTCGCACGCACGTTCGACAAATTCAAGCCAGCACTAAACAAGCAGGCAATGATAGCTAGCCTATCGTGGAAGGTTTTGCGTCGCATGGCAAAACCACTTGTAGAGCAGTCCCCAACACTTAGTGTCGGTGAAGTAAGCAGACCGGTGCATGCTTTGCGTCGATAGCACGCACTTATCTAGTAGTAGTAATAGTTAGTGTGCCTAGTTAGCTCTGGTTGTTGATTTTGTTGTTGCTGTAGGTGTTACTACCGCCATTGTTTGTTAAACCTGAATTCTGTCAATGCTGTGTGTGCGATTACTCCTATTAAAGTTTCTGCTACTTGTTGTGCTATGTCATGCTACTCACGCACGCAAGTTTGCAAAATATCGATATTCCAGATTGACCTAGGCTATCAGGCAACATGAATGTCCAACAACGACGCCGCGGCGATTCAAAACTGCAAATACTCTATGTTGTTGTGTGTGTGTTTTTTTTCGTATTGACTTCTACATCTAGTTTGTAGTCTTAAAGCCTAGGATAAGCACCTTAAAGCACATGTTGGCGCGGAGAAAGGAGCACACACCTCTAGGAAAGCATGGCACGGATGTATTGGCTTGCATGTACGTGATCAATATACACACATATGCATATGCATACGAAGACGCAGGTCGAGGTTGCAATTCGACAAAATAATGTCTAATATGCAGGTAGTGCTGCTGTTTCTGCGCTGCTGGTTAACGGGTGGCTCACTCAGTGTTTTTTAGCCGTAGACAACTCGCTAGTGCTGTTGTGATGTTGAGATCACTATACTGCGCCGTACCGACGTAACAGAGGCAACACATCATCATCAACAACAACAACAACAACAGCAACAACAACAACAACAACAGCAACAGCAGCAACAACAACAACGGCAGTAGAGAGTGGTAAGCCTCATCACATCAACAACAACCACAATAGCAGCAGTAGCAGCAGCAACAACAACCACAATAGTACCAACAACAACAACAACAAGAGCAACAACAATCACAGTACTAGCAGCAACAACAACAACAACAACAACAACAACAACAACAACAACACCGACAGCCGAGGGATGTGAATCTCCTTTTGCGCGCCTTTCCTTCTCCTGCCGCTTTGCTTGTCATTTTCCCTTTCTTTCCCAGGCGCAGTCACCCGCCTTAACTCTGTATCTCGTTATGTCTGTACCCTTGTGTTTGTATACGGCCGTCTTCTATGCTTTCTGCTCATCTACTGGAAAATAGCGGAACTCTGAGCCGCGTGCCATATCATTGCTGTGCGCATATCATAGTAACTCGGCGACTCAGCAGCGATAGTAATACACGCCGTAGATTGTCCAAACGACCAGACTGCAATTTCTGCGTCTGCTGGTTGAATTGTGCGATGCCAGTGAGCGTCATAACACCTTTTTATGCCACCAAGACCAAAAGTAGAGTTTTCTCTCAATGTGGTCCAGTTGCTTTGATGTACGCCCTTCTATTGACACTTCCTTCTATGCCTATTTTTTTCTGGCTACCACAATTCTCGAAGACGACGGTCAAAGGCCTGCCACACTCAACATCACTTGTTTTTACTTCGGCTTCATTTGGTTTTTTTGCATTCATTTTTATTCATCTCGTCTAATTTTCTTCTCTTTACCCTACGCTGTAATTAGCCGCATTTCTAGCTGCCGATGCGTGTGCGATTACAGCGTGGTACAATACATATATATATATATATATATATATATATATATATATATATATACAAATGTATACTGACGAAACAGTGAAACATGTATAGACTCATCTCATACTTATTATTTATTTTTTGGGGTAACAGGGAAGTGTGATTAACTAACTACACTTAAGCTTGTGAGGAGTGCTACCAGTCAAGCTTATCCTCGAGGCAGCTTCTCATTGTGTCCATAATTGCTGCCGCATTGCCGCGCTGAACCGCCAGAGATAGTCGCTAAAGTAGAAAGTCAAAAAATCATTTTTATCCCCTGTCGCCTGTTCGATTTGTTTGCCAATCTTCTGTGGGAGCGACTATGCCTCAGAGCCAGGCCCTCCGAGAGTCTCAAATATCAGCAGCACGAAAATGAACTCGTTGGCGAGTTGGGCATATTTGTTGGCCTCCAGGTTTGAGGAAGCGAGCGCGTCGATGATCGTCGCACCACAACTAAGCGTTTTTCATCTTTTAAGGGGTATAAGGGTGAGACCGTCCGGTCTCTTTCCGTCGCTTGTTAGGAGGCCGGTTGGCTCTCGCATGGACGCCATTAGAGCTGACCTCAAGGTCCGGGTGTAATCTCACTAACCTCGCTGTGACTGACGGCTTTGGCGTCCTTCGCTTCTACTGCAGGAAAGCCCATGGGTACCCCAGATGTCCATCTGTGTTCCGAACGGACACCGGTGCTCCTCACTTAGCCTTGTCCCCAACCTTAAACCTATGCACAGAAGAAAGCTTTTGTGATCAAGTAAAGTGCCAAGGTTTGAAGAGGAGAGCTTCTTTCTCTTTTAACCTTCTCCATTCGTAATTTATCTTCTTCCTCTAAATATCACTGGACTTGATAGATACACTTTTCCCTATCTGCCATTCTAAACTCGCGCTATTAATCCTTCGCACTATTCTCTCTATATACATTAAAATCAATCACCAATAACAACGGGCACCCTTGTCTGACACCCCTAGCGATTATAGACTCTCTGGGTTGTCCGGCTGCTATTCTTTTTTGAATCGTGTTATTCTTGTAAATTTCTTCTAGCAACTGCACCCAGCATATCTCAAATCCCTCCTCCAACATGATTTGATAGAACTTTGGTCTGTCCGTCATATCAAATATTTTTTAAGTTTTAAAAACCTTGTCATACACCCTCGTCTCTGCAATCTCGATGCTTCCAGAACCTGGTTTTCCATTTGTCACTAAAAGACTCTGTACTATACTCTTAAAAGCCTCCGTAAATATTCGCTACGTCAAAGATGTAATTGTGATTGGTTGCCAATCTTGTAAAGTGTCATTATCTATCTTGGGAATCTTGGGATAAAGAGAAACTCGTCCCTTGTGCCAATCCTCCGGGAGTCTGCTCACGCGAAATATATTACTAAATTGCTTCATTTAATATTACTTGTATGCCATTCTTAACACCTGGATAATTCCTACGGAAATTCTGTCAAGACCACACTCCGTTTTTGGATCATTTTTCTTTAGCACGCCTTCGATCTCATTTGCTTTGGTTGCAATCTCCGTGCTGGTTCTTGCCTTTTATACACTGTTTACGCCGGTCGTGAACAATAGTGCTTGTAGCGCGCGTTCATTTCCTCCATTGTGTATGTTCTATTCGGCCCCTTATTCGATAAGTGGGTTTTTCTGTCTGACATAATTCCAAACCTGTTTTGCTCGCGAATTTATTTGGTCATCCCACGACCCTCGTCCCCCACCTTTTTGAACATCCTTCCCTATCTTACAGCAATTGTTATTTGCGTTCCTAATGTTCCTATGTAGTTCGTTTACCAGCTTTTCCCCAGTTGCCACTAAGAGCTGCGTCATGCATTCTGCATTCCGCGCTCATTTGTGTCTATTTAAACATTTCTTTTGTATAACTGCCCGAGAGCTTCTACCCGAAGAGTCCAGATTTAAAATTCAAACCTCGTTTCTATGTATCAGAGTCCTGCACGCTGTCTGTCTTCTCTCTCTTCCAGTTGTTCCATATGTGCATTCCAATTCCTAGAATATCACCCCTCCCCTATTATATTCTTCTTATACCTTACTAATCTTTCTAGGTAACTAGTCGTCATTTTGTCCGCATTGTGTGGCGCTCTACACCCTGTATATACCCTCATAACTGCCCGCATTGTCCCGTTCAGTTGTATCTCTATAACCACCGGATCCTTCGTTGTGGCATTACCAAGATCTTTGTACGAAATAGCATCTCTGGTTACTATCCCAACTCCCGCAAACCTGATTTCCCCACTGTCCGTATTCCGATATGTACCATATCCATTTTATCCCTTTAAGTCCGACAGCACTCACATCCAAAAATGCGCTTCCGTTACTATCATGATATATATACAACTCGCTTGCGGCAAATCCGCTATAAGTATATGTGGATATATAGATAGATAGAGATATATATATATAGATATATATATATATTATATGATATACTATGATATATAGCTAATATATATAGATTATATAATAGATATGTATATATATCTATATATATGATATATATTATCTATATATATATGAATATATATATATATATATATAATTATATCTATATATTATATCTCGATATATTATATATATATACTTATAGCGGATTTGCCCGCAAGCGAGTTGCTCGCGTAGTTTACGATAGCACACAACATTGTAATAATAATAATACAAATACCAGCATGCTTCTCTGAATCTTCTCGGACCGTGTTTGTCAATCCGGTCTGGCAGCCCGAGCTAGTTGGCCACCATCTTATTCATAGACAAGGTCTGTGTTTGCACATACGCATCTATACACACAAGTAACCAAAAGCCTTTAAGTTCAGAGATAGTTCACAGCTTGGTCTGTGAAATAACCTAGCACGGGTTCCACCGGTGCCTCCGGTTTCTAAACCAAGAAATGTGTGTGTAAATACTGAAGTGGAAGTAATATTGACCGACATATATATATATAGCTCGATGTCCGCTGACTGACCTTTGCATGTTTCGGCCTTTTTCTCTCACTCTATTCGCATATCAGCAGGTCTTACCCTGACTGAAAGATGGCCTCCACGTTCCCGCTAGCGCTAATTCTTCTGCTGGTGTCGCTCGCAGCACTGAGCGCCGGAGAAAACCTCGACATCAACGATGCAATTGAAATTGTCAAGGTAGTCTTACATATATGTATATATATATGCAGAAATGTAAAATGAAAATATTTATTTATCCATTCTTGTCACTTTTCTCCATACGTGATGATTATTATTACTACAAAATATGTGGAAAAATCTTAGGTATGGATGTCTAACCTGAGTCGTGTGTTAAATAAGATCCATTAAATGAAAAAAATACATTTATTTGCTGTGTTTATTATATATATATATATATATATATATATAGGGCTACAAAAAAGTTTTTTCGGTTTTGTGCGTAGATCATTAAAAACCGAAAAAGCTTTTTGTAACCCAATATATATATATATATATATATATATATATTACGCATATGTTCTCGCATATATTTATTATGTACGAACAACAGCAATATAATCTTAATCGACAAATCCTCATGAGCCTCCTAAAACTTCTACTGCTTGCCATTGGCAACTGTCGCAGATTTTAGTTTTGTGCTGTAGAATAAGTTAAGTTTATCTGCGTCGATGTTGGTGTTTTACAGGGATGTGCAAAAGACGTCAATATTAAGGATTATGTGGCTAGTAAACTGGAGGAGTCAATCCGAGCTAAAATTCCCGAAAATCAAGGTACGTACGAGGATATACAAAACGTCTATATATATATATATATATATATATATATATAGTTAAAGTGAGATAATAAAGCGAGTCTAAGCTTTAATGCATGAAGCACGTCATGAAGTCGCTTTTTCGTGCAGAGGCAAAGTTCACTATAAAACGATGTTAGTTGTTTTGGTCAATTATTCCTTTGAAAGGCGATGCAACGAAAACGGGATGCACCGTTGTGCTCTTCATTTTCTAAATGTGATAATTCTGAATTGTGTTTTTACTGTTGTCGCTGATTGCTGTTCTCCTGGGGGGGCGGCCGCCCATGCTGCAATACGAATTACAGCCAAAGAAATGTCGAAGGTCCAGGACGATATCAGGGCACAGGCGCAGCAGGTGCTCAACCAGTCCGGAGTCGGAGACATGCTCGGCGACCTCACCGAGTGCATCAATAACAAGCTGAAACAGTAGCGAAGCCATAGCGGTGGAACCAATGGACCAAGCCGACAAGTCGCCTTTTTCCGCCGGCGAGATCACGGTTGCCCGTCTCGATTTTTCTAGCATCGTACAGATGGCTGAGGGTCATGGAAGAGGAATAAGAAGAAGAAAAAAAAGAAGAGTTGATAAGATCAGTAATCGGCTAGAGCAACGGCGGGTGACAGCCCCCTCGTTTATGTATTAATTAATTCAATCAATGTCGTTTAGCAAGTACCGCGTTAGGAAAGAACTAACTTCTATCACCGGTGACGTTCGGTGTGCCCGGCCGTATGCTGCTCTCACTCGCTGCGTCGACCACTGGTTACAAACACGTTAGAGCTTCAACAGCGAGTGTAGTACAGCCAGTAACACAGAACCACCTCTAGCTGCACTAATCTGACTACGGACGACTAGATTCCAGTGCAGATTCACCAAAAATTCGCCTAACAATACGCTAATAATAAAGCGAACACAGAAGGTCATTGGGCTGTTTTGTTTCTAATATAGGATTAACACATGCATTTGCGTGCTATCTTAAGTTGAAGTGTGCTCGTATCGCTATGAGTTACGTGTATTATTATTATCATTATTTGCGATGTAAATGTATAATTATAATTTATATTATTTGATTATCATTTAGTTATTACAATTGTGAGGTATGGACGTTTAAGCCAAATTTATCCTGCTTTGTTCGCTTGTCAAACCATGGCGCCTATGATTCTAGGTAGCTCGAGATACTTCTTTCGTTTTTCAGAATCTGCTACCCATTGAGATTCAACTGCGCTGTGGCGTAAATACGATAAGGCCGCCGTGCATGAAGCCGTTACATCCTATACAAAGATTTTTTCGTGTGACCACAGCGGGATGGTAACCCCGTCAGGTCGCAGCTCACTGCTGCCATTAAAACCCTTCGGCTCGGGTGTAGATAGTATTTCTTCCCTTCTAAGAGCTCTTCTTACAATCGCGTTGAGTTTAGCTTGTCTTGTACGGGACTTTTCAGACCGCTTATTATGATTAATATTATTGATATTCGTATGATTCATCTCCCTTCTGGAACTTATAAGAAAACCTCGCAAATCGAAACGCTAGGTACCCACATATAACGGTGCGTCCGTACGGATTAAGTAATAGAAGCCCATGCGACGCACACCCCTTTCTCTTAAAGTATATTTTTTTCTTCTTAGAAGCGGGTCACTGAGGTGCAAATAGAGACTTTAGGCTAAGACATAAAGCTATCCGATAGCGTTTCTGTCTTCTTTGTCAGATTCTAATTTGTACAATTTCCAGAGAGAAGTAAGTGCATTAAAGTGTTTTTCTAAGAAATGTGTATGGATAGTACGAAACATATCAAACTGAACATTTCAATCTCGGCGACAAGTCACGTAAAGGGCGTCCACAGACAGCAACAGGTGACAAACATGACAAACAACAAACCGTGTGAAATTGAGTTGAAAAACACATATATATATCGCTAAAGAAAAGTCTACGCTTGAATGCCGTAGTGTTCCCAGATTCTTCACAACCACTTCAGACTCGATTGTTGTACTAGCTCTCTAAAATAAATTAAATCCTTTCTAACCAAACAAGGCCGGACCCTTTTCTTTCTGTGCGATCCCCTAAAACTGCATTTAGCTAAATATGTTTAGGTTATTTTTCCGGATTTAGCCTATTTATTAAGTATTAGCCTATTTAATAGTATTGTTTTTTGAGCCTTTTTTAATAACAAGTTTTCGTAACCGCTTGGAATGATCAAGCACAGAACCCAAATGCGTCATCAAAGTGTGTTGTTCTTTCTTATAATACGTTACATATACACTCCTGTTCGAACAGGAGAAATAGACTCCTACACCCAGGATAGAACCTGCAATCGAGCACACCAGAAGCCAGGGAAGTACTACGCAGTGACCTTACTAATTTAGTCTTATTAACATCGGGTTATCCTCTTCTCCAATAAACAAATAGTACTGTAACTGTGATAACACTACTCAATACAGTTTGCGCACAGTGCATTAACTGTTTTTCGTCTTGGAAGGCGAACGATTTGCATCACCCCGAGTCTGACTAAGGTATGCGCATGACGTGCGTTTCTTTTCCCAACTGTTTTAAGAAAAGGCCTACTTCGCACGTCCTAGGCAATATTCGACTATGCAACTCGGCAGATAACCAACCAGGCGCCCAGACAAAGAAACTTTCGTTTGTTCCAAGAGCCTTCGTTTGCTCATTCGAAACAATGTTTCCGGGACAATATGCCACACACTTGGAGTTCTCGTATGACTATAACAAACAGAACAAAAACGAAACAAACGAAAATACAGATAAAGTTATATAACATGGTTAAAAACCGAGAATCAATTGGTTAAAAAAAATACGACCACACTCTACGGGACTACTTGTGTCAGCCTTTATTTTTTATGTAATGCTAAAAAATTGTTTTGCTGCACTAAACCAAGTAATACTTTTCACTATCACAGCTTTATAACGCACGTGTATAACCATTAACTCAAAACACAACTTGTGGGAAATCTAAGTAAGGACTTACCATAAAGTATACCAATTGATTACCAAGTTTCATTTGGAGGATAAAGAACGGAAGACATCTACTTTAATTTGTTTCTTACATCTTAACAAACAGCACGCGGTATGTTTCCGTCCAGCGCTAGCTCAAACATTCGGATCCACTCCCTTACTGACAGGCCTTTTGTAATATGGGTCCACTTGGCTGCAAACATCAAAAACTGCTTCAGATCGCACAGCCACCACTTGTGTCGCCGTTGGTGTCGTAGTTTCGGTAGGGTGTTCCGTCTCAGACGCTTTATTTTCAGCACATTCTCCATTACGAACCTTTGAAATTCTTTCTTCTGTTTCTGAAACTCTGCCAGACTTACGTTTCCTAGTTCTCCAATTGCCTCCGACCGTCTGCTTCAACACTTTATCGACCCGGAATTATACAGGTAACATGTGAACTATCTAACGAAGACGAGGTCTTTTATCCCAACAGATGTCGAGTCCGGTGGCGTGGTGGGTGCATGCGTCGGCGCCTCGCGACCGGAGGAGACACATAGGTGCGCGGGTTCGAGCCCCACCGTTGCACACTTTTATTTATGGGGGTTCGTCGATGAAACAATGCGAAAATCAGTCCCATGGACGTTAAGTCTTGGCTGAGAGTTAGCCCCGAAAAGATTAGTCTTCTATAATTATCTGCAGCCATATCCTGCCATCATTGCCAGATTACCAACCCAACTCCCGAGTGACATTTTGCCTGACTTTTCCATTTTGACCTGACTGCATATTTGGGTACCACTGCATCTGACGACAACAAAAAATCTGACTGAGCCACTGACTTCAGACGTTCTGCCACTGCAGACCGAACACGAACCCACGCTATCTCAAGCCACCAGCCGCAAGTATGTGCCCGTCCGTCCCACCGCTGCCACCAAGATTGTATGCAGAAAATGTCAGCCTTCTGCCTACGTAGTAAGGGGGCTTTTAGCAAGTAGTAAGGTTTATTCGACAAAATAGAGACACTTCAACGTCGACCCTCTGAGGCCAACCGCCGTTTAAGCGGCTACACTCTCGCAACCTCTGACGTTTTACGTCGATCGCGTGTAACGAATTCTCCGCTACCCGACCTTCTCGTCGGGAGTCAACGCCAGAGTGCACATCCCAACAAGTAAACATCGCAGAACGGCGCTAACCGCTGCCTTGTCTACCTTTCAGGCCGTCCTCCCTTCCCCTTCTCTAGTTCTTGCCCTGCTTCCTCTAAACAACTAGACACAATCAAGTAGCTATAGAAAACGGAGGAGCATGAAACAGAACGTTAACAACGTCAGGACAATCTAACTGACGAACATGAAATCGGAGTACGATGTTGTTTTGAATAGTCCGTGATGATATGTTTAGAAACTAGTGAAACCCGAATCTTATATATATATATATATATATATATATATATAATTATTTTTTACAGGGTATTCTAGCAAGAAATAAAAAGCAACGTGGGAAACTGTAGAGCGCGTTAAAGTAAATATTTAGATAGAACATGGCCTCTGCGAAGTCTTGTTTCAGAGTGGAAATGATATTATTAAACTACCGTGACACTGGTGTTATTGCCCGACATAGGAGCACAAAATGTGCAATTGCTAGACAACCATCATCGTCCTACTATACATAAACTAAACACTTCGTCGGGTTCTGAGCAAGTTCTGCGTCCCCAGAAGCTACGACGATCTCCGCTCGCTAGAATCAGTCCGACTTTCCCGACTTTCTATAGCAAACTGCGAGTAGACGCTCGGCGCTCGGTAGAGGGCTCGGCCTGCCAAGAGTCTCTGCGGGTACCCGATGTCCTGGTATTTTCTAACCTTGGCTCTCGCCGAAGCATGACCGGCCCGGTCCGCGCCAGCACTGACTATTGAAGAAGCTTATGGGTCGGGTCTCTTTCCGCCCTCCCTGCCAAGTCCGACGGGTGTCAGGATACACGGTAGGCCACTGGATTGTAGAGCTCTGCTGAAGGCTTGACGTATTGCTCGTCTACCTGCGCGAACAATACAGGACAGTCCGTGGCGTCCATCTGGCCGCGCGACGTTTCCGCGGACTTTTTATGAAATACACAATGTCTGTCTTTAAACGAAGTCCGACCGCGATCATCGACTCGTCATCTAACAGAGTTCCTATTCGGTCACAGGGTGTGACGTCGAGCCATGCGCTTGCTCCTTTGGAGGGGACGGCGCAAAGCTTGGCCCCATTGGCATCCGCGGCGCATCTTCTACGGCGGTTTGTTTCTAAGCGAGCTTCTCAGTCTGTAAGAGCGACAGAATCGAGAAGGTTCTAGCTTGTTGCATAGACCTGTGGATAGGCTCTGATAAGATAATCGCATCAGATAACCCTAGGCCGACCCCAAAGAACGAGGAGTAGAGCTTGTTGAAGTGCTAGACTTAAGTAAAACAACGCCTCTACTGTAGTCAAGACGCTGTCGTTAAATCGCTTAAAGAGTCCCGAAGCCAGAGAACAGTCTGCTCCTTGAAACAGGTGTTTGAGGCGTATATTCCGAAATTGAGAATTTCAGAAGAAAAGGCTTTGGTTAGAACCTACCAAGTGAATGAGTGACATCGCATGTTCTAGCTTGGCCAGCCACCTCTCAAGGGCAGCCGGAACTCCATGCGGCAGTAAAGGAACGCCTAGCAACTCTTAATTCGTGCTGACAGTCTTGCGTCCTGGGAGACCTCCAGTTTGCGACATAATGACATCATGCCACAGAAGAAGGCAGGATTGACCCTTATAAGCTATTTCCACCTGGTGGAACATTTTCGGGGCTAAAGCTTTGTCCGCACTTAACAGGTGGTCCCTTTGAATACAGTATAAGGCACCGCGGCCTCACATTCTTCCGGTGCCGCAAAAAAAAAGCTGATAGCCACAAAGTACATACGAGACGTCTGCCTTGTTCTCAAAGATGCCGACCTTTGCCGCTTGCCTCCGAATTGCGAATGAGCATGCGATGGACCTCACGCAGCCATCTTTCATCTTAAGGGTAAAAAGTCGGGTTCCAAAAATGAGTGGCAATTGCTGTGGTTGTTCAGCTAAGTTCTGACAAGGTATTTAAACTTAGTAATTCATTAAAAGTATTGATAAACAAATGTTCGGTGCATACAAGAGTAACATGCATACAATCGTAAGCATCAAGATTTTTCTTAAATATTCAATCGCCAAAACAGATAGTAGACCCTTGTGTAGAAATAATAATAATAATAATAATAATAATAATAATAATAATAATAATAATAATAATACTAATAATAATATTTTTATTTCTGGGTTCCAGCATGCTAAGTATTCCCGCTCTTATTATTATTATTATTATTATTATTATTATTATTATTATTATTATTATTATTATTATTATTTATGTTAAATTGTTTAAAGTATTGTTATATTACTAGCGGTAAACCCACACGTATTCGTAGATATTCTAAAAACGTCTTTATATGTACGTATATAGGTTGTTTCGTCTAAATTGACACGTACTTTATCGCCCCTGTTTAGGCTCGTACTCATATGAAAATAGATATTCTAATGAATCTATATTATACAACGGTGTTATACGGCTATACGCAATGAATTGAACCCCGAGTATTAATCGTTCTAATCGAATGAAAGGCTCGCGGCTTTAAATCGTCAAAAACATACTTTGCGACGAAAAGCACTTTTCAGTTAAACCATGTATCTACTTTGTAGAAATGCTACTAGCGCATCTCTGCTGAGGGGGAAGGGAGACATTTGGGGGGTTTTGAGTGGGTTGGAGCCCCACAGTACCGGCCCACACTTGTAGTTGAGGTCAATCCTGCAGCGAAGACCGCGTGTGCGTTCCGCATTTTCCACTTAGTCCTCTCAAAAAAATAGTTCAACCATATATGTACAATTCTCCTACCATGAGAATCTAAGTCGGCCACTTTTTCCGAGAAACGAGGCAGTTGGATGTGACCTCCCAGCGGAGCTGCGTATGTAAACATGTTTACGTTTCTAGTGGCCCACACATAATAAAAACATTGCCTCTTCGAACTAGGCTTGCTAGTTTAAAGTTATAAATCAAATTAATTGCAAGATACATGTTGTAGTATCGTAAAATTTGCACCATTTGGGGCGCAACCCGATCATGGCCATATTGGCTTTTGATTTTGTAATTAAGCACAACTAGTTAGGCACACGTGAATGTTACGTAAAATGTTTAATTGAGTGGGCATTAAATATGTCCCTCAATCGTAGAGTTGATGCCATAGAGAATGAAAAATACAACTTTTGTTGGCCATTTATATAGGTGTGTTCCCAGTAAAGCTATTTGACCTAATAATTACTAAAAATACCAGGTTAAATGCACATGAAATAGGAGATACAGATGTTAATCAAAAGTTACTCTGAGTATTCATCGAAGGTAGAATTGAAAGTGAAGCAGATGAGGGGCAGATGAAGTCTGTTTGGAGAAGCGCCATTAAATGTAAACCTATTTTTACCAAATCTTATACAAGTTAGAAAGCCGGACGATGCCAGACGTCAATTACCGGCAATACTAAAACAGACCTCTTACATTTAAAGTACATGTGCAGATCTCGGAGTCATTTACTGGGTTCGTTAGTTAAGCATCATTTTTGACAGTTTACCTTAAATAACCATTCAAAACGTCTAGCTGTGCATATAAGAAGTAGAAAAAAATAGAACCCGCCTGAATTGCAATTTAGAAGTGATTACATGGCAAATAATCTTCTATGAGTGTCTATCATGACAAGTTCAAACGTGGTTTATTCAACGGAACCGCATTTTGCAATGCTTCTCGGTAAATAAAAATGGTTACAACATAAATCAAACACCAAGACGAAAGTCACGCTCGGCAATATTTCAAATAATGCTTTGAATACGCGCATTGCACAATACGTAATCACAATAAGTATCTTCACAAGGATTTCTATACAGCGTTTGTTACACTGCGGAGCAATAAGTGAGGCAACACGCTCTCACATATACGCACAAATGACTTGATACACTCATACAGAATCCACCTAGTACACAGCGACGTCAGGTAAAAACACACTGAAAACTTACAAACTAATTTAATTTGGGATGGTGATTCCTTATGCAGACATACAGAGCACTAAGAATCCCGATCCGACAAAGCACTAATAACCCCGAGGATATAACCATATCACCGGCTTGATTCCGATTGTGAAATTTGGTGTTTGATTTACATTGTAACCATTTTTTACGTCGCGTGCAAAGAGGTGCTTCGATGCGAGGCATCTAATATTTTTCGGGGAATGCAAGTGCAAGTTTCGGGCAGGCGGCATGCAAGTGAGTGTTGACTAGACTCCAAGGATACTGAGGGTACTGCAACAGTTGTTGCACGCCTTGCTGATGTCCTTTGATTGGCTGAGATAGGAATTAGAGAAAACGCTATCTTCGCGGGTGCAATACCTCGCGATACATTTCCTATGCTAGCATAGAAGCCCTAAAATATGAGCGGTTGCCAATCGGAGAGAGGCGAGCCCCAGCGAAATAGATCAACGACTTTGGCCAGGGCAGCCGCAAGCCGATCGACGGCCGCCCCTATAGCGGGAGACGACAGCAGGTCTTGTAAGGTCTCTAGGACGCGCGATGCAGCTAAGCTTTGCAAAGACGTTTCTTTGGCAGACCAAACGCAGTCGACTGATGTGGTTGATTGCAAGGGCACGTGAGAAAGGACTAGACCAGGACAAAAAATAAACGCACGGGGGGGCAGGTGCTTATTCAGAAGCGAAGCCGTCTTGCTGGGCTTCTGTGCAAGTGTGCCTTCAGTATTAAGAGGTTAGCGGCCGAAGAAACGTCGCCTTCCGAGAACTCGGTAATGGCTAACCGGGCCGTGTCGGTCGTCTGCTGCCAGGGGCGTAGATTTGAAGGTGGGCCTTCGTCAAACCGTCTTCCATCAAAATATATAAGTGCCATTGAGAAGGTACAGGCCAAACTGATCAGACGAGCGTCAAAAATATGTAATATTCTTCGCGAAAGTGTATTTCGTGTGCCGATACATACGTACACAAACGAGGTGATCTATCGCTGTATAAAGTTGTCTCTTCTCTCGGGACTGACAATAGCATGCTTAAGTATGCAGATAATAGACTACGAAGTGGAGTGACTGTAAGATTCGTGGAATTTGCGCGCTCAGTGAAGCTAAACTGAAGAAATAAAAAACAAGTTGTTTAGTAGTCGTTGGACAACGCGTAACAATTAAGGCATCTGAAGAATTGCCTACACCCCTCTATCGGATGGAAATCGAAACAACAAGCATCTAAAGATGTTTAGCATACAACAGAAATTAAAACAGTTACGTTTGAATGAGTTCTCTCGCAAATTAACAAGGCTATATATATTACTCAATTAAGTCAGCTTAAATACCTACAAACGACTAGTCAATTAAATAGTAGCATTGCCCATCGATCAAATAAAGATGAGCTTTACTTTCACCCGAAGAATATAGGGATTTCCCCACAAATTGGAAATAGAAAATAGCTAACTTAGTGGTGGTAACTAAGTGGTAGTGCTAAATGTATGCCCAAACTAATTGCATTATAAGAGCGCACTGCAATAGCTGTGTTTACTTGAAGCGATTCCAAATTATAAGAAAATAAATACTCGAGTCTTCTTCTTACAAGACTCATGGGTGCACCATTGTCATACATTTTCAACGTTCCCAAATAAAACAGCACATGGAAAACACGCATACGATGATGATAAGCCTGTGCACGTGTTGGCTTTATTAAGTTCATTAACTTTAGTTAACACCGCTTTGTTACATCGACGCTCTTGACAATTCGTGGAACCTCAAAATAGTTTCACTGAAAGACAGGTTAAATAGATGCGCTTGCATAGTCACAACATCGATTAAGGGCAAATAGAGGTTTGGATAAGTAAGGTAACTGTGATGGCGGCAGTCCAGTATAATAGTACGATGATAATGAAAATGGAGTGTAGCTTGATCATGAAAGCTGCCCATGAAAGTAACTTGAAAGAGTCCTGACTTTCGGCCAAAAGCCATGCTCATGTCATTGACTTCCAACTGTGTAGTAGGAAAAACTTTATTACGAGTTAGTAGCACACTAAATGGGTTGAGTAGGTCGCCGGATAGGTATTGGCCGACATGATAACAGTGGAGTCTAGGATAATAAATAACACCAGCTAATGTGCGCATGCCTCTTGTGTCACACAGAAGACGAGTGTCACGTCGCCGATAGACAGACAAAGAACGCCATAAATAAAGTTACTAAGTGGGCAAAGTGTTCTTGTAAACCTGCTCAGCATCATCAGACAAGTTTTGGTTTAATGTTTCGGCCGCTCTGCCGTATGGCGTGCCAACCACGTAACTACTAGTTGGCAGTGTTTTGATGCTTTAATAACTTGTCTTGGTGGCGTAGTTACATTGTGGCTACGCACCAAGAACAATAAGAATTAAATTAACAATTATGTAATTTGCTCCTAACAACACTGTGCCTGACAAGTAGTATACAAAAAATTGCCATGTTCAAGGATTTGCCTTAAACTAGCTTGTATTCGAATAATAAATAAACACTACGTGTGAGCAATCGGGCACATACAAAGTAGCAAGTTCCATGCATATTGAATGGAAGCGCATCACGACATCTGTCACAATAAGCGCTCTTATGAGAAATAAAATCGATTTCTGTTGTCCTCGTTACGAATGCTAAACTAGTATTGCTTTTGACCTAGAACCTTGTCAATGCGCTGTGCAAAACAACATCTCCTCTTTGTGGCTCACGTGTCATTTCAATGCCCTAGTGCCGAGAGTTGCGGGAAGATAATCCCGTGTCTTGCACGTCCGAATGCTCACAAGTAGAATAGCGGCACAGACATTACATTAGGAATGCCGCAATCACTAACGCTGCCGCGGTTAACAAGAAAAATGTTAATAAACGACAGCATGATAGCAACAATGACTATATGTATGAAGGCACAGTGTGTCACGATACATGGACGATCCCTTGCAGGGATTACATTCGCCTGGCGTAGTAACGACCTGTCGATTTTGGCTTCTGCAAGGTCAATTCGTCATTTACGGGTCATTCTGCGTCGCAGGACCAACGCGTCGGACAAACGGAAACTTAGTATTAATTAGTTCACTTCGAGCCTACTGACTATCGATTGTCGATGTTCAATATCGAGCTTCAACACAGGTTGCCCTTCTTCCTGAAGCTGTCATGCGCATTTGATAGATTGCCCACATCAGCATATGATGCATGTCCTTCCGCTCCAGCAACGACTGTTGTTACACGACTTCTTTTCAATTACATTTATCGTAGATAGCGGATTTGATTCTGAGTTTTAATGGTTGGCAATATCTCGATTGTGCTATTTCAGTTTCTGATGATGTATGTATATCATTGTTAGTGTTGTGGAGTTAGGTATTTTAATTGTTGTTGTTTTTGTTAGTGTTGTAATTCATTATGTTGCTGCCGTTGGTGTGCCGCCCTTGCAGTGGCTAAGATTTTGGGGCCATCAGGTACGCCGGCCGACCGTGGTCTATGATGGATATGCTGTCTTCTATGGTATCGCCCCACGCTCGTAAATACCTGGCTGTTGTCGTCGTCGTCGTCGTGACTGTCACCCCCGTAACGGCAGCAGTAGAAGTGAATATCGCCTGTAGAGCTGATGTGAGGGAAGGCAGATCCGATTCGGTCACGTTCGTTCAGATGTGTCCCCCGGTAACTTTGTCATTCTCTGATTGCTACTGCTGCTGCGGCTGCTGCTGGTTCTTGTACAGCTGCAGCGACCGTCCTTGCTGTTACCTGGCTCTGCGGGCCGTATTGTTGTTTCAGCATCTGCATCCGATATCTGTTATTAGTGATGCTGCGGTTGTTGTTGTTGTTCTTGTTGATATCGTTTGTCTTGTTTGAGCTGTCGCTGCTGCTGATGATGATGTACGTAGTTCAGTCGTTGTGCTGACCACAAGCTAGCAGACAGTATTGTTCGAAAGGGTCGATCGATCCCGCTGTGCCAGGGCCTGATGCCCGATCTGACCCGATGCACCTCAGACAGCACGGGCGCTCCACTTATTGAATCTCCTCGACGAGCAGACTCGCCGGCTGTTCAAACTCCGCAAACATGTGGCACTCATTGACCAGTGGCTCCGTCGGTGAAGTGCTTACAATTCCAAAGCAGCTAAATGCAAGCGTAACGATAGTATCAACAACAACAACAACAACAAACACGAGACCCGCACTTGGTTAGAGGACACACGACAACATATCTAAGGTTTCCGTATCACCAGAGGACGCGATTTTCACTGTTACGCCAGGGTGCGATGTATCCGGTTCTTTATCCATCACCTCGTTAGCCACAGCCACATTGGGCAAGCAATACACAATTAGTCAAAGTATTACAACTGTAGTGCAATTCGAAAGTACTTTCCGCCTAGGGGAGCACTTTCTCTCAGAATAGCCGCATTATGCAAAGGTCACTGCATCTGGTCATACATATATATATATGACCAGATGCAGTGACCTTTGCATTATGCGGCTATTCTGATAGATAGATATATATATATATATATATATATATATATATATATATATATAGGTATTCCTATTGTACCAGAATGTATTTATATAACTTCGCTATGTTAGCACTTTGGAGTGGACAATTGTCTCCGCGCGAACGTGTGATTACGGGTTCTCTAACTCAGGGTTAGCCTAGTTCAACAATGTGCCCCGAACAGACGCTGCATTTCCTCGTTGAATGTCGAGCGACAGCCTCTGCGGATGCTCT
Organism: Dermanyssus gallinae; assembly: GCA_003439945.1. Taxonomy (NCBI): domain Eukaryota; kingdom Metazoa; phylum Arthropoda; class Arachnida; order Mesostigmata; family Dermanyssidae; genus Dermanyssus; species Dermanyssus gallinae. The sequence goes on along the minus strand of QVRM01002131.1, from coordinate 102,467 downwards.
CGAGTCTCCTGTCGAAAGATTAAGGCTTCTACCTACGCGCTGAATCAGTTTGAGCGTAAGTTGGCCTGCAGTTCCCATAGTCTCGAACGCCAACGGACAAAATTCGTGCGGATAATCCACACTGGAATATTTTCTGCATTTGTTAGCCTCAGCTAACCTGGAAGCATGACCTGCTCGGTCCGCACCTGCACCGACCATCGAAGGGGCTAATGAGTCGGTTACAGTTGTGTCGCAAACAAGCATGCGGCCACGCTCAAAGGGCGTCAAAGTCAGGCCGCCAGGTCTCTTTCCGTCGTACCCCGGGGCTCAAGAACACATGGGAATCCGGGTATATATATATATATATATACACCTGTTCTGTATCATTTTTGTTATTTGTACCAAAATATCTAATTGTGTATTGTTTGACCAATATAGATAAATCAAGGAAATAGCTAGGATGCATTGCGCCCCCTCTCTCTCTCTCTCTCTCTCTCTCTCTCTATATATATATATATATATATATATATATACGTAGGCAGATCGGCAAGTTGTAATGCTTCTAATTTTAACCAAAGTTTGCGTCTTGAAATTGGCGGCGTTTATTGTTAGAATTTAGTTCAAAGAAATAAATAATACAAGGTTAGGCGATTTTTAAAGAGACGAAAATGAAGAAACAAGGAAGCATCAAGTTGTGTGGTAAAAAACATATCATATATTCTGGTGGAAATGTTACGAACTGCTTTTGGTCAAAGACAATCAAACAGTGCCCCGAAATACTCTTCATATGTAATACTGTCGATTCCGCGACGGATGTGAAGATATCGAAGATGACTCTTGTTCGGGAACGCCTTTGACACTAATAATAGAAGGAAGCTTTAAAAAGTTCGTGATATCGTGCTCATTTAGCAAAACTTTTTGGATTGCTTCAAAGAGTGATTACTGACGAGGGTCTACGATATCGACGGCAAATCCCAATCCTCCCTGTGGTGCTTCCAGGGAAGGAGTCGGCCGAAGAAATTCAGACAGAGCAGACCCAACATCAAACTTATTTTGGCTGTTTTTTTTTTACTACAAGGGAATCATTTTCCACAAATCTGCCACCTAGTTATGCGGCCAATAAGGTGGTCTACCGCAAAATTTAAGAATATTGCGCACTGGGCAAACGACTCTGGTACTTCTCCACCACGATAACGTACAGACGCTCACCTCGTTACTCAAGTTTCAAATTATTTAATGGAAAATTCGATTTCTATATATTCGCAAACTCATGTTAACGTTTCGAAACTATGGAGGAGATAAAGAAAGAGTCGCAGACTTAACCCGATAACCGAATAACGCTTTAAGATATGTATTGAAGAGTGTGAACGAAGGAGGTACAAGTGCATTGCAGTGGGCGGGAGCTCTTCTGAAGGGAACAAAATGACTTGGAGATTGAGTAATTATTCTTTTTTTTTAATATGTATCAGTCATTTTCGATCCGCCTTCATCAATGCATAAACTATTCGCGCGAATTTAACGTACAATAAGAATACACAGTTTTACAGCTAGTCTGTAGGCAGAGGAATAAACGAATGTTAAACATGCCTTCACCTCCTACCGTCTGTAATAATAAGTGTAGAAAACGCGAATACTACTTAAATCTACGCGGACCGTATCAGCTAAAAATGTGCCTCAGTTTCTGCGTGTGACAGCTATGATTGCATGGTACGGACTGAGCCCACCTATTTTAAATTCAGTTGAAAACTGAGCTATGGCAGGGATAGTAACCGTAATGCTGCATCGGTTATACTACTTTTACTGCTAGACAACAAGAATTACAATAATGTTAATACAACATTAAATTTAGGTCAAACACATATAAGTAGACATCTAGGAAGTAAAAAAACAAACTTCTAATCAAAAAGTATCTCTCTGAGTCGGCCTAAGTAGAGGTCCGACAAATGTCTACGATGTACATGTGTATTTCACTCAACTATATATATATATATATATATATATATATATATATATATATATATAATTTTTTCTCCTTCTGTTTTGTTTGTTCCCTTTGTCCGGCCATTAATTAAGGGGTTTCTTGATGCTCGCTTTAACCCTTAGGACCCAGAGAATTTGTCTGAAGAGGACCTGTATAGCTGCTATAGAAGCCGTGCGATTTGCCCGTGCTATGTTGAGCGCCTTAGGTCTTTGGGTTTTGTTGAGGAGGTAGCGTATTGTTGCTCTGGGAGCCGTTTGCTCCTATAAGGGTGTGGCGTATAACACCATGCTTTATATTACTGATGCTAAAAGGTGGCGCCAAGAGTCGGTTGCCCCTCTGGTTCGTGGGAGAATTTCCCGTAACTCTGCTGACGATTTGGCTATTTTTCTGCTGCATAGCGCATATGAGGTATTGCTGTGAGAGCCCTATCCAGGATCACGCCTAAGTACTTGGCCATAGGCGTGGGTGTTACTGGTTGTCCTTCTAGGTGTAAATTTAGATTCTGTGGAGAACGCTTTAGGCCGTTTAAAAGAATATGTTCGGTTTTATGTAAAACCAGTTCGAGACCTAGCGGGTGAAGGTGTTGTCGGAAATTCACCAGGGCTTCGCTGGCTGTTCCGTCGAGCAGATCCTCGTGACAAGCGGTAACGATTAGTGCCAGATCGTCTGCGTAGGCAATGGTAATAAACTCTTGGGGCATGCCGGTAGTCTAGGTATTTCATCGTAGGTTATATTCCACAGGATTGGTCCCAGTACAGACCCTTGGGGGACCTAGCGTAGTCCACGCCTTTGTATGTAGATGCTTTCGTTAGGTTTTAGGTATGACGCTAGGGTATGTCGTTGGTAGGGGGACACGCCGTTTCCAAGTGCTTGGTTGATGGCGTCCCACGAAAGCGTATTAAACGCACCTATAAACGTAAAAACGCGTATGAAACGAGTCTAGAAAGCCGGTAAAACGTCTATAGGAATGACCTGACAGTACGACCGGTTTGCTCTCGGTGACTTTCCCTGTGTTTCAGCAATACTTATAATTTTGATGATAGCCGAAAATATGCAGTGTCCGGCGCAGAAACCATTCTGGTATTCCGATAGCGCCTTCATATATATATATATATATATATATATATATATATCAGTAAGCGCGTTTCTGTAAATGAGGTTACTTTATGGCCCTTTACCCTGGTGAGCGTGAATCTCCTGAGACCTCATCGCGGTACTCCCAATGTCGATGACCGGGATCCATTTCGCAGTAGCGAAAGTTCTTCATAGGAAAGTGCATTCGGAAGAAGAGCCTAGAAAAACATAAAATACAAGTTGACTCGGGATCAATTTTCAAATTCGATTTGAAATTACCGTACTTGCCGTTATGTCTGAAAGAAAATGCCAGGGAAGATGGCCATCTTATGACTTTTCGGCATTGGGTATACGAGTTGCATCCTTTTTGATACATTTTTAACTTGGGCTTTATTTGTTCGAACATTTCAGCCGAATAGTTTCCTTCAGTTTGTCAATGGTAATGGTCCTACTGGTAAACACCGTGCACTTTAAAAAAATTATACAGAGAAAAGTTCAGGCCATTATGTCGTACGAGCGAGGTCGGCAGAGAACGTCTGTTTTCCGGGAGATAACACGTCCAGCAAACTCTTTTTTAACCAAACAGCTTTTCATAGTACAGATAGATGAACTCCACTCTCTCTATATCCATAGTATAGAACAAATACAATGTTTACAAACACCTTGCCGTCAGAGCCGTTATTTCGGGTTGACGGCAACATTCGAAACAAACCCTCATATATATATATATATATATATATATATATATATACATATATATGTCGGATTGTTTTATTATTTGTATCAGCTTAGGCTCTAACAAAATGCCTTAAGCGTCAGACGGGTGTGAGTAGAGATGGCGTTAATATTAGTCAACGTTTCCCCATAGTCACTGGACGGCCCTTTTTTCGTCAACTAGCTGAGCTTACTTTTGTAAGTCAATCAATGGGGCATTCGGGCGAAAAGAACCCGATCGGGTGTTAGCGTTCGAGGGTTTGGGTTGCGACGCCCCGATCAGCAACCATACGAACGCCAAATACGTCAATAAAACTACGCAAGCGAAAGCGAGTTCGCGCTGCACGGGGGCGATATAGACATACAATCAGCATACAGGCCATCTCCATACAGGCACACCGATTCCATTTGCACAGCAGTAATCTGCATACAAGCCGACACTTATATGCATATCCATCTATACACAGGTGACCTAAGAGCTCTCCACACAGAATAACTTATGCTTACATACATGGAGGAGGAGCTCGGTAGAAGTTGATGTTGGAGTCACGTACCTTCTCTCGTGATCGGTGAGAGTGATGCCATCAGCATTGACCTTCATCACGACGGCAACTGTCGTGATCGATTGCTTACGGCTCTTGGCAAACAGATTGTCGAAACCGTTCTTGATTGCGTGAGGACCTGTCAGCATGCCAATCTCGTGGCAGCCTGCAATAACATAGGGTCGCGGCCAAGCGCATAAAAATCATTGCCCGTCTGTCGACAAACGCGTGCTTACATGGCTTAGCAAACGATTCTAATGTTAGCTTTAATCATACTGTTAGCAACTCATCCCTATCTTCGTCTGCATCAAATCTGCCTACCTTGATGCAACACCACCTCTACATGCGCAGCATGAACATATACAGAACAGATTCGGCTTGAAGTACGCTGCATTTCTACTCTCGCCTGCCAGAATGCTACAAGTGGCGCCTGATCTTAAAATGTTAGTAGCACTGCATGATATTCGTATACCAAACTGGGTCCAATATAACACGACAAATATGTTCGCTAAACCAAGTCATTACGGAAGTGTTCGAGCACGTACGTGCATATATATATATATATATATATAGAAGCCGCAAACAATTCTCCATGAGGCTAACTCTACGAGGACCACAGCAGTCAACGGCTTGACGTTTGCAGTATGACGTATGACCTTAATGAAATACGTAGATGCCACTGGAGCGGTTACGTGTGGAGCCTAGAGGGAGGAACATGCATAGAAAGAAGACTGAGACGAAACATCCGACGTAATGAAGTAGTTAGCGAGAGCCGCACGAGCCATTATATGTCGTATCATCTCAAGGTTGTCACTTGTACGGGTAGACACGGGTCCTACTGCGGGCCTACATAATTGGAATCAAGCTAAACAGACAAACAGACGTCAAGTGCAGAAGTCGAGGAAATGCCACGCCGTTCCAAGCTCAGGGCGGGGGGTTGGTGGGCAAAACTGCGAAGTAACACAGCTTTGGTGGCGGGTTCGCAAATCCCCAGCTGCAAGCCGCCAAAGACGCATGAGGTGCATGAGATAAGGGAGACCTCGCGTACGGAAAACAAAGTGAGACAGAACGAGATAAACGAATCAGATGGACGTCATGGATGGAGCCGCGCGGTTCAGTGGATCAAGTGGAATTTGTCTTATAGCTAGCCTGCTTAGTTAGTGCAACATTAAAACCAAAATGGAAGCGAAAACTTTAAGCAGTTACACATAGATGATTCTACTCATGTGGTCCATTAATGCGTCGCCCCTAAAAAGAACCGTGTTTGTCAGTAAATTTCTAAAGTCAAGATTTTGCTCATCTTGGCCATAGAGTTCGTATTTAATTAGAGGGCACCTGCTGTAGCTTGCTTCGACATATCTTTATATTTGAGAAGAGAGGGATCACTATGAGCTGCTACAACCAAACGAGAAGATCAATACGGTAAAATACTGTCAACAAATGGACAATTTGAAGAGACCACCCCCAATTAACCAGAAGCTGCTGGAATTGGCGAAGAGACGAGGAGTGACTTTCCACCACGAGAAAGCAAGACCGCATACGTCTTTGCTCACCACCAAAAAGTTAGTGGAATTTGGATGGGATGTTTTGCCACACCCAGCGTATAGCCCTGGACCTTGCTCCATCGAATTACCTGTCTGCATTCGATTTATTCAAAAGTTCCTCTTATAGCAAAAATCCAATCGTTTAGATGGTGTTAAAACGGTTTGCTAGACCATGACTTTGAAAGCCGGGACGCCACCGTTTGAAGAGATAAGATCATGCCTGCCTGGAACGTTGGGCTAAGGTAGTTGAACAAACTGAGTAATACCGCATTTATAAAGCTGTCCGTTGTAAACGACATGTGTCTTTAAAAATCGTTGAAAAATTGGAACGGACCCTATGGATCAAAAAATATTATAATACAACACGGAAGCTCTAGAAAATGAAAATGCAATAGTCGACGATAAAGTTGCATGTTCTTCTGCACGGCGAACATATGGTCTGAATGTTTCGTATAAGCATTAATTTTGCTTGAATCTTTGCCCTTCCCATTAAGCTACGTTCGAGTTTAATTTACAAAGGGCTTACTTAAAATCTGGTTTTTAGGTAATAACTTTCTTATGCGCGCCGATTTAGTACATATTATTAATGCATTTGCTAATTCCACATACTTTTTGCAGTTTTCGTAGAAACTGCTCGTGTGCGCACTCTTCTAATTATTAGTACAGGTAAACTATTCACTGAGCGTTAAGAATTATGCTCCTCTGAACGTGTCACCTGACTCCCAACTGGCTAAATCCCACTATTTAAAATTTGTTTTTCTAAAGACAGGACTAGAATTAAACATTTTTTAAGGAGGTTGTTTTTAATTCTAAAGACAGGACTGGAATAGCTAAACTAGTTTCTCAAGGTATAAACTGGGAACAATGAGTTAATAGAATACACTATTGTTAGTTTGCCAACCGAGGGATGAACCTATTAGTGGGGGTCGTGTAGTGGCGTTTCAAATTCTGAGGTCCCTCGTGAACTTCTCGAAGGCAACAACGACGATTTAAGTAGGCTTGCGTAGTATTTTGTTCCACGAACAAAACAGCAAAGAAGAACGAGAGGGGATGACGAACAAAAGCATAATTAAAAGTGGGAAGTTCTTAGAAAGAATACAATTAGCACCATGCTGTTGGCAGGGTCGGAATCATCATCAACGACGAAGAGGAGGAGAGCTTGCGTAATCGAGGCCAGCGAAGCGCAACAAAGTAAATGAGCCTTGCGCGCCTCGTCCTCTCTCCGCTCGCTGAGTCACACTCACCGAGATAGAGGACCATGAAGGCGACGCCCTTGCCGGCGTCTGGAACGACGCCCGCCAGCGACCGAAGAAGGTTATCGGCACTCTTTGGCTCCACAGCAACACCATCTGTCAGCAGCAGCCGATACGGCTAGCGACAGCGGTACGAGACTGTGCTGGTAGACGAGCGCGTTAAGCGAGCTGAAAACCGGCTCGATGTCGGAGCCCCGCACACGGACTCCGCCAGGCGCCGGCTCGATCAGAAAGTGTCGGACCTGTCACCCGAATACAACACAACACCGTATTACAACAGTCAAACATATATCCGGTGGAATACATATGCACAGCCACAAACTTGTAACCAGAACAAAAATGGGGTCGAGGAGAAGCTAAGATCGACTGACCCTTACACAGTACGGTCATGGTCTCGCAGTGCAAGTTTAATAAGCGACAAACACCGCTTGGCACCGCACCAGGGTAAGGTGGTGCAGCCGTAGCAGCAGCGTAAAAATAGAAACTACAAATGAAGAGTGATTAATTTGCTGGTGCTAGGAAGAGGAAATCAATTAATTAGCAGCGCATTTTTGCTGAACTTACGCATTCTTCAGGCGTCTTGTGCTCGCCCCGATCGGGCACCTTCATGGCGAGTCCGTACGCGCCCGGGTAGCTGGTCGAGTCTCGTACGATGAACGTGCCGGGCTGTTTGTCCTTCAGGAAGTCGATAGCCGAGTCCCGACTCATGCGCGGTCGATACCAGTGGGCCGTATTCACCGCGCTCGGCATATTGATAGGCTCCAGGACAACGGGAGCAGTCCTGCAGTGCACACCTTGCCAGATTAGCATTGTATCCTACAGCGATAATAGAATTAAACCGTATAGATTCTTGAAGATATGTGCTGGTTGAATCGTAGCTGGAGTATCTGGTTTTAATCTGGCAGGTTTCGGGAATTGTGATGCACCTGCACCCATCATTAAATATGCAATCAGCAACAATTAGTGTGGGACCTACAAAACCACTAAAACCATGTTTTGCCCACGTCATGAGCTTCATGGTTCCCAGATTTCGGGACTGCATGACGCACACTCAGACTCCTCTCTACACTCCCAGACTTAGCAATATTTGGCACCGTCCTGAGGGAGTGCGTCAAGACCTTAAAGTCTGGCTGCACTGCTTTGTCCACCTCCATCGGCGTCTCGTCTTGACCGCTCTCTCGAGGGAGGCGCCTGAGGCTCTCCCGCCTAATGGTCTCCTTGGCTCTCTTTAGCATCATTATGCCGCGCCATTCGCCTTTCCCCCGATACCCCCCAATCCTCCACCCTCCACATAATCCATGCTAGGGTAAAGACGGCGCACTGGGCATTTGCATGTTGTACACGTGTTGTTCCGGTTAACCCAGTGTCGAGAATTACCCCGAGGTACTTCCTCTCCCTCTTATTCTCTATCGGGTGGTCTGCCATTCAATACAAATCAAGACTTGTTATTAATGCATAAACGTTCTTATCTGACGAGACACTCGCCAGGGGTGGAGGTTATTTATAACGTTTATAAGTGCAATGCACTTCAACCGGGCTGAAAGCCCAAACCGGTAAACGTCTTGTACAACATCAATGAAAAGACCAGCATTACCCAACGTCAGTCTAAACGCCAGAACACGGTTTGGTCAGCCTTTACCTAAAGCTTAATTGATCCATCGTCGGCTGAGCATATACTTAAATCATTTTCGTAGTTTATCGAGGAGTGACACATGACTCCTCGTTAACTGACTTTGTTTAGTTCCGGCCCATGCCTTTGTCGTATCGGATTCTAGCGTCAGCTGATTGCGGCTCATCCACTCCACTACTATCGCTAAGGCTGTATTAGCTGTGTCCTCTAGGACCGCTTTAGTCCACGTCGTAACCAGGTCATCCGTGTAGGCTAACAACTCGACTCTTCTAAGGCAGCCCGTGATGTCTGACACTCCGTCATAGGACAAGTTCTAAAAGACGGGTTCCAAAAGCTGACCCTGTGGGTATCGGCAGTGACACTGTAGTCTTGTCCTTCTTCGTTGAAATTGACTTTATTCACCTTGGTAGAATAAGATAACTGTGCAGAGACACGTGGATATTCCCTTCCTCTTCTGCGGCTACCTTCTAGTTTATGGTGTTAAAGGCGTTTTAACCTTCAAGAAAACCAAAGAATTCCGTCGTTTTGAAATATTTACAGTATCGTTCCAGGACCCTGTTTAGGGCGCCGAGGGTAGACAGATTTTAAACTGGAACTATACTGGGCGTCTGATAAAAAATCTTTGATCTCGCTTCCTCGATTCCCAGCTTGGCTACCCCAAGGGATATACCACCGAAAGCCTTTCCAAGATCTATCCGGTTTCCAGCCTATTCAACCTCGTTTAGCCTTGATTTTAAAGCTAATATCTTTCTTTCTGGTTTTGAATCTCTGGATCTCTTGATTCCACCAATACTTGGTGGGTGGCGGTTTTTGCACTGATGTAAGCCCGCTTTTTATATATCACGAGAAACACAGCAGCAAACCGACGCTTTTGCACGTGATTCTCCGGGAGCCGGCCACAGCCTTCACATAACTCAGCCCTCGGGATCCCCATGTCGAACTTGCGCATCTTCTAGTGCTTACTTGTGGATCCGTTGGGTATTCGGTGCTCAAAACAAATGTATATGTGATCTTTAATTATCTCCTGCTCCCATGTGCCGCTCCCATATCGTGGAAAGCACGGATTTTCTGACCGGGGTTAGGTCTAAAAGTTGTCTGAAGGTAACAGTCTCTCCGCCATTGAGTACTAATAAGCTTCTTTCGGCTACCCATTCCTGTAGAACATATGCCCTCTTGCGTGTTGTCGCCGCGCTCTGTAGCTCTTCTAGAGAATTTTGAACACTTAGGCGGATTCGGGACTCCCACTAGGACAGTTCAGTCGCCCTCGGCGTAAATACTAACCATCGTGCCCTTTTCCTTGTGTTTTTCCCGCTCTCCCCGTCTTTGTGTTCTGTCCCCTCGCTGTCACCATCTGGTACTTTCTCCGACCCCTTTTGAAGTCCCTGTTTCTTGCAGTCTAGGCCGGCTTCTGACATTTAAGACATGAGGAATATCAGCCACTACTCAGGCCTGCACTGATTCTACACTAGCTTTAGAGATGTGTGGGCTGAGAAACCACTGGTGTATACCTCCGCCCTTTGAAGGCTCGTTTTATTCGCCTTAACTGAGGACTTTCCCGGAATATGAAAAGATTCGATACTACCTTTTCATTGCGGTGTGCGATGTAAAGACATTAACATTCTTTAGTGGTTACGGCATGCGACATTCGCAGCAAATATGTGATGACCCAACAGCAGTACAACAAGTAAAAATATACGGTTTAGATGAGATCTTATAATTGATATAGAAGTAAACACCGTAGCTATATTTAGTTCAGCAGTTATTACAACAATGATATCAACAATAGCCGAACAATCTACTATAGCAAGACAATGATTAACAACAACAACAACAACAACCCCCCTTTTGAAGTCCCTGTTTCCCTCGGCGCCTCCCCTACGCTACTTCTGAGTCGGCATATCAGTACCTCCGCTTTTCAATATTTTATCATGTGGAGATCTTGCTCGCAGCGCCTGTATCCTTGCAGTCTAGGCCCGGCTTCTGGCATTTAAGACATGAGGAGTATCAGCCACTACTCAGGCGTGCACTGATTCCACACTAGCTTTAGAGATTTGTGGGCTGAGGAACCACTGGTGTATACCTCCGCCCTTTGAAGGCTCGTTTTATTAACTGGGGACTTTCCCGGAATATGAAGAGACCCTATACTACCTTTGCATTGCGGTTTGCGATGTAAAGACATTAACATTCTTTAGTGGTTACGGCATGCGACATTCGCAGCAAATATATGATGACCCAACAGCAGTACAACAAGTAAAAATATACGGTTTAGATGAGATCTTATAATTGATATAGAAGTAAACACCGTAGCTATATTTAGTTCAGCAGTTATTACAACAATGATAGCAACAATAGGCCGAACAATCTACTTTAGCAAGACAATGATTAACAACAACAACAACGTATGGAAGTCAGTGAGAATACCTGGGCGGCGAGATACGCTCCGGGGTGAGTCTATGCAGCTTTTCATTCGACGCCGACAAATGTTCAGCGGTCTTGCGAAGCGATTCGTTTACTGCCTGCAACGTGACAATGGCCTCGGGCGAGGCGGATCGTCTTGCGTAGTGAACCGGCGAGACGTCTCGAACGCTGTAACCAGCGCGTAAGAACGTGCATGCAGTACGTTAATTAGTAATTGATTGTGCTATTTGCAACTAAAGCGGCAAAATTTTCAAAAAATAAGCATAGGCAGCGTAGGCAGAAATAATTGCCTCTTAAGCAATGCAAATTATTTAGAGCAATTAAACGTATACAATTATTAGCTGTAAAAGCAGACGTGGATCTCACGTTTATCGGAAATGTTCTATCTTGTTTCAATATTGATACAAACGCAGTGACAGTAATTGATGGATATCGTACAACTCGAATTTGCGCTAGGTGCCCTCCCACCTAAAATCTACACTCTCGTGCTGATCGTCGTCGAGAGCGGACCTGCTCTCCTGATGGTGTCGATCTGCTGGAGTTTAGTGTTTTGGGAGTGCAGAGCTTCCTCCTGGTTTCACTGTGCTACTGATCCGACGTTGACCTGTGATGACTTGGTGCGAGCACGGTGAAGGCGGATTCACACCGCCACAAAGGAAGGGACTTCACTTCAGACGAAGTCCAGGGCGATCATTTTCGGCAACGGAAATCAGCGACTGCGGCGGCTTCCCTAGCGAAAGCCAACCAGTGAAGGAAAATGTCTGGATGGCACGCAATGGTGAATTGGTTGTAGAGATAGACAAGGATGCGGCGGTTTTTTCAGAGTTGAAAATACTCGCAAGAACACCGCGCATCATCGAAGAGACCGTCTACGGAGCTCACCGCTCCATCTCCAAGCCCATTATCGTTGAATCCCTGAAAGCCGTCGGCGTCACAGAGGCAGTCCAGGTGATCCGGGTCCTGATGATTAGGAGCTATTATGCAGACGGACCGCGTCATCCTCACTTTTGCGGAAAAAGTGCCTGTCCCGGACCAAGTATGCATAGGACTGACTGTGCATGCTGTGGTGGCCTATCGCAAGCCCTTGCAGGGCTTTCGATGCAACAAATATGAACACGTCGCAAAAACTTGCGAACATCTGGGCCATCTGGCACAGAGAACGAAAATTATGTGACAATTTTGGTCCCTAAATGCGCGGTTGCATGTCTGAAGGAGAAGAAGCTTGATGGAGAAGAAATGGTCAGAGTAAACAGCACTTGCGATCTTGGCGTAACGGTAACACAGAAGCTAGATTTTAGCTACACAGTTACTCTGCAGAGGTCCCAGCATCTTACTTAAGCAAGAGCGGGAAATACTCTTGAAAACACTTGTTTGCACTAAAACAACATTGCCATGCAAACCGACCTGACATGAATAATATCGAAACTCTAGAACAAACTGTACAGTGTAAAGCTAACACGTTTACTTACGCAGAATTGTAATATGAATTGATGAATAGAAAAACGAACAGTACACATATATATATATATATATATATATATATATATATAGGAAAAGAGAAAACGTACTTAACGGGACTTTTTGACTTGGAGCGGCGGAGCAACGCTGGTGGCGTTCTAGCGCGAGAACGCTGGCGTAATGACTCACTCCGCTCAAGTTCGCGTTTTTGCTTCTCGGATATCTCGTTCATCTGGCGCACAATCTCCGGAACAATCTGACACACATACATGAACATATATATGGTTTAATTAGTATAATAGCAGCATATATGTTATTGATACTAAAACCTACCACGAGACAAATAGTTGTCGACCAGTTCAAAAATATTTATAGCTGAAAGTCATTACAATTTGTCACCGTCATCTCTGTTAAATTCCGTCGCTGCTAACTATCTTGTTAGTTGTATGTTATATTCACGAAATCCGATTGTCTTAAAGATAAGCTTCGTCATACAGACCTGTAGTTAGACCTTAGCGGTCGTATCAAATACAATAGTTCAAAACTTAGTAAATTATTGACATAGATATGTTACATCCTGAAGGACATGCAGTACGCATTTCGCTTGTCACCTTCCCTGCCACAAAATAGAAACGTACATATATACATGTGTGTACGTGTACATTCTTAGGAATACGTTTACAGTGCTTAAAAGTATTATTAAACGTTTGTCGAACGCTATGGCAAACTGTTTTTTTGGTAAACTTTGTTTTTCTTTAGCAGGCTCAGTTTAGTGTCCACTTTTCGGCACCCGCACAGCAATACACGCCTAATCTGGCCTTGCTGTCGTCTTCTCAGTAGCTTAACAATATGTACGACTTTATATACTTATTTGCAATGAACGTTTGAAACATTGGCGAAGTATGCGCTTCACCAGCTGAAGTTTTATGAGTTGCACACTTTACGTAGCGCTTGCGCCATAGCAGCGCGTGCCCAGGTGGAAGATCCTGTCGCTGAACCACATGATGGTGGACGGTTACTTCGAGTGAAATGAAAACGACAAAAACAAAGTTTGCACCCTCAACTACTGATATAGCAACTACTGTTAGCACCACATTGCTCTTATGCCTACTATTTGCTACTGCTTGTAGCCTAAAAATAGCTGCTACCCCCATCTCCTTGCATGCACCAGCGTTGCATCGTCTTTCCACAGACAGAGTTTCCCTTCAGCAGGGCAAACGCACTGATTATAATGAGGTGTCACCAGCCCTCAGAATGTTGTCATGACCACCATCGTAGATGGGGTTGTTGTCTTCGATGACATCGTGGGCGTCACCTTCATTATTATCTGATGCGAACCGGCGGGCAGACACGATATGGCACGATGTGAACGTAATAAAGAGCGCTGCCTCCGCACTCTCGCCCTAAACCCCGCTCGCCCCATCACATGCAGTGGCAGCTGAACTGTATGTGCCTAATTACCACCTTCCGTCATCGCCCACATCGCGGAATAACACATGGGGGCGGTCGGTTGCTCGGTTCTGGTTTTGCGACAGTTGCAACGCTGCTGCTGCTACCGCTTTTAATGGCTGTTTATATATTGTTTTTACGAGCGTGCATACACACCTACGCACATACATGAGACATTACGCACTTTGCACAAAACGGGCCGTAATAGCAGACACTTTTGGCATGGCCTAGCGGAGGACTAGTGCGCTAATCATGGTTGTCATCTACCGGATGTCGCCGGTTCGATTCCTGTTGTTGACCGATTGATTTCTCCCAGCGATGCTCATTGAGAATAGGTGATAAACCATACTGCTGAGAGTCAGCGGCCATGCTGCCACAAGGTCTGATGCGGAAACTCTAGATATGTCCACCTGTCCGGCCGTCTATGCATTGAAGATATGCCTCAGGATGCGCTCGAAGCCCGTTAGGGGCGGAGGATGGTCTAGAAGTAAAAACGACCTCCTGAAAACTGTTTTAATTCTAGCAGCAGACGCTTTGGTTTCGACCTTCTTCCAAAACTAGTGATCAGTCACAAAAGTCAAACTTCCTTATCGTAACACTGAAAATATGACAACTGTAAGGCCTACAGCGCCTCTTATAGTTCTCCTGAGCTCACTGCGGGCGCACTCTTTGTGAAGTCTGCCCGTTCTTTCTGGGTTCATGAAACCTAGCAGAGCGACGTCACCGTAGCGTGTGACGAAATGCCGATATGGACGGATAGACTCCTTCCAGGCCTGCTTAGTCATAGCTGGCGAGCTTGTCACTCGCCACAAGCTCGCCACGGGTTAAGAGTACTAGTGCCAGAACGTTTCCAGGCCGGCTAATTGCGGTAAATTGAGGCGGACTACGAGTTTATCGATAAATTATACTGAGCCGGCTCAGTATAATTAAACTCAGTATAATAGGCTCAGCGTCTGGAACGCTGTCTTCACGCTATCCAACTGCCACAAATGCGTCAAGATGTTTCCACGTCACCTGAATACCGTAGGCCTCTACAGATGCCACCTTAATGGTGAACAATATGATAGCCGTCTGAACGGACGGTGTTGGGCTTCTGATACGGCGACAAGCGCTTCTCTACGAGACTCTATAGGGTTACGTGTTATAAAGAAATTGTACCTTGACGTTAAAAAACTACTTCGAGATAGCAAACGTTTTCAACACACTGCACTTGCTCGCCGCGAAATCAAAGCTTGTCTGTGCAGGCTCATTACCCGTTACGACGGAATTTCACAACCAAGGTAATTTTGCAACAAATACTATTCAAGTGTACGGAGCGCAGCCTGCAGGTCAGTACGAATTCGACTAAGTAGTACCAAGTTATCTGCGTTTTTTTCGGTGTAATGAGATTGTGATCTGCTCATAAGGTACTTCGCAGGCTGATGTAGTGAAATGCCCAATCCTGAAGGCATGTTGCTCATCTGGAAGAAACGCCGGTGTCTTCAAGGAATCCGTGAGGCGCGTCGTAAGTATGATTGAAAGCAGTACGTAGACACAGCTCCTTATAGCCGCCGCCGCGCGAAAGAATCCGATGGGCCTCCTTTTCATTTCGGAATCACCTTGAGAAGGCATTCATCCCACTTAGCTGGCCGAGTGCTTGCAAAAAGACTTCTGTTAAAAAAGACTGCCATATGGGCACGAGGAAATGCCCATGCAGAAGATGTTTGTTCATTGCAGGATCTGGCCCGAATGCCTCGTTGTTTTGTAGACAAGCAAGGGCAATATTGCAAGACTGGCCTTGCCACGACTAAATGGTTCATCAAGAGCCTCAGCAAAGAATCTCTCAGGGGCTTCGAGCTGGCGCGAAGTAGGAGGCTCGCTTACTGCTGCAAATCATAGGCGCAGTCAAGAGGCCTAAGAGTTCCCCTTCAACTGTTGGATTTCCAGAAGAGTAAAAGCTCTGGATTTTCTCCAAGACGTTCGAAGAACGGTATTGTATTTTTGCGGTACAGCCTTGTTTCCGCAGAAACGCTGCCTAATCACCGGATTCACTGCAGATTGAGTCCACGCAAAACACGGCCACGCTACAGTTTCGATCAGCTTTTATTAAGCATATCAATATATATATGATCAGCGGATTACAGATGGCGACGTGTGGGTCTGCACTTCAATTGCAGGCATACATGTCTCCACGTAAATGACGGCGCTACAAATGACCACTTAACTAACGAGATGTTAACCTTCCGAACAGCACAAATCTTATTCCTTGGGTTCCTATTCGCCCTAACCTTATTGGTGTGAAGAAAATAAAAAAAGCCTCTATCGGAAAACAAAAAATTGTTTGGGCTTGACTGTGATATACGTTTCCGGGATATTTGACTCTAAAAACACCTATATAGTAAATATATTGCTGCGACGTAATACAACCGAGTAATTTCGTGATGACGTCGAATTATTTATTCCCAAATTTTCCACGGCATGGGACTTTTGGAGCACTCGCACCTCGGTGATTCATGAGAATAGTAATTTTTACCGAATTATTGAATTATTTATTCGAACAACGCATCTGTATTCTACGTAGATAATGATTTTCCACGTCTGGTAGTAAAAGCAATTTACTACCAGACGTGGAAAGAACTTTCCTGAAAAATACGACTCGCATTAGTAAGCCGCTAAGTATAGACCTTTAAAAACGAACCTTTATGCTTTCCCTTAATCAAAACCAGTGTTTTTTTCATACGGAAATCGCCTTCACTATCGAAATTATTTCTCTTTCTAGATACTATTGTTCTTTGGGTCACGAGAATCGATGACTATTTGCATTACTATATACACGAGACTAGGCATCATCACTTTTGTTTGATTTGCTAATATTTACTCTGTGAAAATAGTTCTCCAAAGTTTGAGAATCGGATCTGAAAGACGCCTAGTAAACCCGAAACCTACAGCGTGTGACCGAGCACTCTCGTTTTCATGATAAATCAGCGAATCCGCGTGGGAAGGCGGGGATCCAAAAATACCGTGCAGTCTTCATCACAGAGCATCTTCTAATGCACGAACCAGCCAAGATTTAACGTCCACGAGACCGCTTTTTGTATTGCTTTATAGATTTAAAAAACCCTTAAATACAAATGTGCCACGGTGGGGCTCGAACCCGTGTACCTATGTGTCTCCCCCGATCGCGAGGCGCGGGCGAATGCACCCCGCCACCGGGCTCGACACATACCCGGAGAGCTAAAGCACGCTATTTTATGTGCAACTTCCCCACCCGGGGTATGAAACTGCGCATCAGTTTCAGCTACTACTCACGTTCTCGTCGCTTCTAGGGCTAGTGCCAGCTCTTATTTGATTCACAATTCCACTTGGTAGTTCGTGGTTGGTCAATATCAAATGGTCCTATGTTCTCTGCCCGTGGATATAGTAGATTTACGGCGTCCTCAGCTATTGCCAGGCTCTGTTAAACAAGAACGTAAATAGCAAGTACGCTAGTTTATCAAATAGACACTGGAAGCTTCCATTATTACATGGTGGGCTTGCTTAAAGGTTTGCCCTGCGGCTGCTCGGCTACGGATGCATCCAACCATTGTGTGGCCACCTACCATTGGTAGGTGACTGCGTGCTAGTCACCTCGTGAAAAGTTTCCACAGTTCAATATAAGAATGAACTCCAATGGTATCCCTAAGCAACTGTACAACACCATACGTGTCAAACGTATCTTTTGCCGGTCGTCAGACAATGAGGGACACCCACTTAATCTATGTTTTTCTGTTGTTTTTAAATTCCATTTCAAAAATGTGGAAAAATGAACCTAGATACATGTGGTAGCGCACATAACGTTTGAGACGGATCGGCTTTGATTGCTACCGCATAAGCATAGCGTGTTGTTTTCATGATGTACTTCTACGACGGAACTCGTATATGTAAGTTACCCAAATTTCGGATCTTTCCTTAGTTTTCTATAGCGGCTGACTTAAAACCACAAGCGATAATACAAGTACAAACTGGCCCAATTCTAAGAGCAGAATAACTTGCCATACGAACAGAATACAGCAGCAATAAAATATGAAAATGCACGCACACGTTGCCAGAGCAAAGCAACTAAATTATGTATACAAACATATAGTTGTAGGGTTTCTCTTAAATTGTAGATTCCTATCTATATTTAGCACACCGTCAGGAGCCTTCGACGTTTCTACACCAATATCTCATTTCAATAGCGCTTCAATAGTTCACTTCTACTTATGTCGGCAACATAGTGTAGTACATCGCTTTTCTTAGAATTTAATATTTACTGGAAAAAGCAATACGATACCATTGCTTCAACCCACCAACAACTAGTCCCCATCTCGGCATCTGATCGGGGACTGCATAAGCATAACTTCAAACGATCGGAAGGGAAAGGGCGTTTAAGGACGTAGCTACACCGAGACGTGCCACGAGATCTTGTCATGTAAAACAAGTTGTCCTTCATTTTGGCGCGTAGGATATTTTTTTTTTATAGTGAAAGCAATACTCGTCTAGTCATTACGGGACCTAATTATAAGCTGCTTAGGCGTTCCAAGCGTGCCGTCATCAGCCCTAGGTCGCTCCGCACGCTAAGAGACTGATGCCGAGCGGCAGAAGGTTGTATGTTCAGACGTTTTGCTTTGGCAGTGCATACATGCTTTACCAGTTCTGAACAAGTACGACTGGAAATTTCCGTGTCCGTTGAGGACCTGAGTTATCTAGAACGCCAACGCGCCGCCCAGCGTGGCCAGCTTACTCAGGCCCTGATATCTGAGATCAAAGTCCTTACCCGGTACCTGGGCGCTCCGTCCGGAATGGAGTCCCGTTTGGTCTATTCCTTTCCTCCACTTTCCGCTGTGTCCGGTCTTCCCACCAGCTGCGTCGTTCAATTACGCTCAAGTCCCACGGGACTGGAATAGCCAGAAAAAGGACAGCCGCTGCTGTTCCCACCGCAGCAGTGTTGACAGTTCTATAGGGCATTGTGATCCTCAAAGCGGCCCGTTCTCGTTGAGCTTTGCGCAGCATCGTCCTATTGCACGGTGTGAATGAAACTATGGACTTAGGCCAACCAACAAAATGAGGCCCCTTCTTAACTCCCGTGGGCCGCAGTTGTTTGGCACCAGCCGAGCTATCTTGTGCGGGACCTTAATAGCTTTTTCTGCTGACAAGCGTAAGTGGGGACATTTAGCGTGTAGGTAGCACATCGCTTTTAGGCTTTGCGGTTACCTCATCTTAACTACGCCAGTGCAGCTCTTGGCGGCCTCTTGCCTTAGTTGCAATTATTTGCCGCTTTTAGGTTTCATCTCCCTGTTCTCTGTTTCACATTCTTCTGTCTCAGTATAGGCTTCTATTTCGTTATGCACAGCAAAAGTATCCGCGCGAATGGCCGGGCTAGACCGACCACTTCAAGCATTACGATATGACCTTCTAGAGCAACCGATAATACAAAATGCGCCCTCATAAGCGCACAACTGAATTGTCTGTCGGAACCCTTGAGATGCCGACGAGATTTCTGGTGATCGACTTACTGTTTCAAACTAAGGGTAGAGTCGGTGCCATGCGCCTTGCCTAATGTAAGTTGTGTTTTGTTGTTCAAACAACAGACACGCTTGTTCGATTAAGCTGTACAGATTTGATGAGAAGGCGTTCAGTTTGAACAGTTTAACAAATCCGTGACTTCAAACACGTGTTTCCCAAACATAAGTCTTGTAAGGATGAACTCTCAATAGACACCCCTCGGGCGTTTTACTAACTTGGAAATGAATATCGTCATCATCAGCCGTTTTGTTGACATGCTCTTTTACAGGAAATCTGTCGCAATTTATGTTGACGTTACATTTCATCTGAAAATATCTATTATTGTAGCACCTTGTAAAGTGTAAGCACAATATTATATACATACACACATGTCTATCTTACATAAAGGTTCTTTTTTAAAGTATATACCCATATCACAGGATAGTTCTTCAGTTTCCAATGTCAACAATTTACGCATTTTAAAAACTAAAAACAATTGTTTTTTGCGTTTAATTTCGTAATCAAACGTATTTTAAGAACGACAACCCACTCCGTATTTGGGAGGTTCTGCAATAGTACGTTCCATACTTTTAACGGCATGCAGGCTAGCAAGTTCTGCGTTACGGTCAACCTAAATCTAGAAACCACCGGTCGGATTTCATATCGCTGAGACATGATAAGATCAATTAAAATTCGAATTCGTAATCTGGAGGTAGTTTGCGTTTAACTACCTTATGAACAAGCACGGCTAAATTGGTCAAGCTTGAGTAGTCCAAGTTTGCCGTATCATGACGAGACGTCATCCCGACGAGACAGACCAGTAATGGCTCTCACCGCGTTATTCGGATCACCCGTAACGAGTACAGGCTCCCGAGTAAGTTGCGCTCTATAGTGATTCAGTAAGTGAGAATCGATTCCAAGAGCGCCCTGTACACAGGGGCCAGAACAACGCAGGAGATCTTAGCCTTCCTCAGACGGGCAAGCGATGCAACGACAGCCAACCCTGACGCTCAACCGAACGTGGCTACCCCATTACATGTTCTCACGAAGCATAATACAGAGACATTTCACATCTCGACTGAAAGGAATAGCGGCACCGTCCACTTGGAGGGATATATTACCCGTGTCCAGCTTCAGCGTCGATGCCCGCTTAGGGGTGTGAAACAAGACGAGTTTCGTTTTGGTCGGAATGCCACAAAGCCATATTGTTCGAAATGTAACATTGCTGTCTCGATACCGGTCTCCACATACCTAAGATTAACTTAACCGTTTGAGAGCTGGGCAGGTGAGATTTGCACCACCAGAGTTGTATCATCCGCATATACCACTAGGCGATACTCTATTCTTCCTTCGGTGCCACGCAGGACAAAATCCATGTAGTATGTGACGATTAATGGGACAAGAACCGACCCCTGGGGAGTCCATCGAGACAATCCCAGGGGTGGATCTCAATCCCCTCACCGACACAAACTGTTTACGTCCTGTTTAGGTACGATTGAAACCAGGCGGTTACACCTGGTGCACAACCCATTTCTCGCAGTGTCTTGAAAAATATAGAGTGGTTTAGGCAGTTAAATGCCTTCGATACGCCAAGGAATGCGTCGACCAGGCATGTTTTCGCCGGCTTCAAATAAATCCGTTTTTTTTCACACCTTTTGCAGCGTTGTGCAGTTTCTGAGCTGTGATAGCACCAAAGGAAAATGCATTTGAAGCTCCACATGTTCGAAATGGCCTGCCACCGCTGCCGCGTCTCCCTGTCATCTACTGAGCAGTGGTCGAAAAAGACCGTGTCAACAACAACGGAGAGAAAAGGGAGAGCGAAGCTTACGCGTGATCACCCGGTAAGGTAGGCCCGAGGGTTAGCCTCGACCGCCGCCACAAGCTCCTGCGACGCTGCCTCCTTTGCTTAAGCAATGAAAGTTCTCAGTGTTCGTCGCCTGTCCCTGTAGTTTCTCTGCAACTCGTCCACCCTTCGCTAGGCTAGAAGAAGGACAGAGTCATCATAACGTCATGACCAATCATGACCTTGCGTCAATCCATGACCTTGCTCGCGTCAGGATCGTGTTAGCCCTGATGCAGTTTATTCGGGCCTCTTCAACGACGGGAAACCATTACATTTTAGGCGGACGATGGTCTGAGAGACCCCGAGGGAAGCGCCCGCCGCCCGACAGACCGTTTGTATGATGGTGGATAGTTCCTCCGCGTCGGGCGTAATTCGCAATCTTGCCGGGAACATAGCAGTGAGTGCCTCCTCATAGAGATGCGTCATGTGCCATGTGCGGCGAGGTGCTGATGAAACAGAGCAACTCCTGGGGGCCAGTATGAAGCTGGTAATGTGTGCGAGCATAACACGTTTGATCAGACAACTGGGTATCCGCAAGGCGACAATCTCAGCGCATTGTTATTCATAACGTTACTCAGCGATCTGCCACGCATCATGAAAAACGGCATTCAACAGGCATGATACTGCTCTACGCAGATGACCTGGTAATATTCAACAGAATCCGTACTGATCTGCACGTTGCGCTTTGCACACTTGATGAATAGTCCCCGCAGAATGGCTTTGTAGCAAATGTGTCAAAAACCAAGGCTGCAAAGTTTTGGCGTGGCGGGCAGCGAGCTCGCGCAGATAAACTGCGATTTCACGGCGAGTAAGTTCGTACAAACCTTTTGCTATCTCGGGGTAATTTTCTCGTCTCAAGGTTAATCTTTTCACAGCATGTAACTGAGCGTTGTAGAAAAGCGCTTATCCCGGCAGCTGGTATCAGAAACTCAACGCAATCATTCACTCGGACGGCCATAGCATTATTCGCGCTCAAAGTGGCACACGTGGCGCCTATGGTATCATGGAAACATGGTAGCATGGAAACATCTTAACACTTCGTATTTATGGCAGTTGGGAGAAAGTGAAGCCAGCTTTCTCAACGCGAGTACATGGCCTTCCGTCGAATTCACGCAGCAAATTATGCTCGCGGGCATAAATATATATGCTCGCGGGCTCAATCTAATTTATCAATGAACTTGTAAACCGCTTTAATTTATCGCAGACAATCGCCTTAGAAACGTTTTGGCATGGCCTCTAATCCGCAGAACATTTTATTTTTTACAAGCTATGACTAACCAGGCCTGGAAGGAGTCTCTCCGCCCATGTCGTCACCTCACTACTCGCTACAGTGTTTACAGATTTCATCATCTATTATGCCGGTCTGCTGGGTTTCATGAACCCAAAAAGGTCTGCAAATTCCGTTGTTGTGGTGGTCCACGTCCCCTGTATCACCTACCCGACTGTACTGAATTCGTGTCGTTCTCTCAGCTCCAGCGATAATACTCATAAACCAATTTTTCCATATTTGTCATACATATTATGTTCATATTTGCATACTTAAACGGGGTGCATTTTAAATAAATAAATAAATAAATATGAATGTGATATAGCGGTGGCTGACTCTTCTTCGACCTGGCACCGCTTAACCCTAAATGGCGGAGAACGAGGCGTCATCTGCCAGGGTGAGATCCAGAAACAAGCGCTGGGACCCTCGTACAAAGGAGAGTTCCTCGCCGGTGTTAGCCAAGGATAGTGCTATTTCGGCCATCTAATCTAATAACACTGACCCTCCTTTATCTATATATGTAATGTATCGACCCCCCAGGCGACACTCGAGGCGCTGAAGTCCCCCGTCACCACGTCGGGTCCGGCGGGCTTACCCGACTACGGTGGCTTGTTAGCGGCCTGCCTGAGTGCCACTTCCTTCTTATCCATCTCCTCCTAACGTTCCCGCCAAGCCTGCAGCACCTGGTCCCGGTAGACTGGGCACCCCATGCCATCAGCTCTGTAGCCCGCCACATTACAGGCTATGGGCTGCGCCTACACTATGGCACACGCGATCCGCCGCCTTGGCCGCCGCGGTGGCCAGGACCTTACCAGCGGTAGCACGTTGGCAATCGCAGCCATGCGTCCAGACGGCAGTGCCACAGGCCTACCGACTATATAGCTTCGCGGCCTAGAGGTTATCCTGGTCACGCCCTTCTCCATAAGGAACTAGAGTAACCGTTACTATGACGCGCTTCGACATGTTAATTTTATACGCACGACGCATATTGAGCTTCAAGCCACTTAGAGTTACCTATTTCTTACCATCCGTCATTCAAAAAAGAACGCTTGTAAATTACCACTGTGGGAGCATTAAGCTCATTCAATCTAAATGTGACGAACTTGAGTAGCGTCAATACATTGTTGTTGGCCTTTTCGTCGTCGTCGACGCCATTGTTACCATTGTTGCTGTTTACGTCCTCTTTGGCATAACTCCTAACGTTCTTGTTATTGTTCTTCTGGCAGCTGTGGGGCGAAAATCGCCAAAGGAGTGCCATGTAACCAATCATGACAATTCCTACGCGTATAAAGCCAGCTTTATATATATATATATATATATATATATATATATATATATATATATATATATATATATATATATATATATATATATATATATATATATATATATATTTATATATATAGCTTTACCAGAGAGAAGCGGTCGAACGTCATGGCCATTTTCCTTTCCCCTCGCTTACGCCCGTCTGGCCTTAGGGTCACGGCTGGAGAGGCATCGCTATCGATGCTATTACGAGCTATTGTCACTGGCTGGTCGCCACAACGTCGATGACCGAAATCGATGTTTTGACAGACGTCTCCCACTCAACTCACTCGCCTCCTGCGTAGTAACCGCGGTGACGGCAGTGGCGGAAACAGCAACAACAACAACTACAGTAGCAATACAAATAACAACAAGAACAACTATATACCCGAAACAATTAAAACTACACATTTGATAGTACTAACGATAACAGCGTTAACAGCAACGGTAACTACAACAGCGGCATCAGCAGCAGCAGCCAATAATTATTTCCGTCATAATCAACAACCGGTCGATATGCCGACAGTTCTACACAACCAGCGACGCGCTAGGTGCTTAAGGCTATTGCTAACACGCCTAACGCACTTGCCAAAAATTTGAGCTCGTTGTTTTGCGAAATGAGTGAATATATATATATATATATATATATATATATATATATATATATATATATATATATAATGTATATATCTATTCTATCCTGAACTCTAGTGTCGGATTAAATAGTTCTGCCAATAAACAAGTAGGCTCAGTGCACACAGATGCGTATACGTCTATCAGCAATGGAATCATACACAGCCGCAAGTTGTGTCCTTAGTGTCAAGACAGAGGACAACACACAGACACACACGACACAGGGTTACTGACAGCTGCTTGACAGAGCGCAGTATAGGCTCGTCCTAGTTAATTGCCAAAAAAACGTCAATGTATTCATATCTGCTGCATCTCATCGTGTGCATAGACGACACGCGTGCAAGATACGACATAATCGAGCCGTCTTCTAATGCACCCGACTACAGTGTACAAGCTTACCGTATGAGCTCGCGTATGAGCTCTAAGCGGACCTAATCAGTCCTTTGCGGTGGTGATAGCCAGCCAGCCAGCCTGGCAGTCTGGCAGTGCACCTGTAATGAACACGATACGCAACACCGCGCCCGGCTGATGTATGGGTTAACGGCTGAACTGGCGCGACACGTTCCACCGCTCCCCACACGCATAGAGGATGCACGAAAACCACACATCCGGAGCAAGCTCACACGTACTGAAGTTGATTGGCGTTTGCCCGTGTTGCTCACGTTGCTGTCACTGTTGCTGAAGCTACAAACTAATACGGCAACCGCAACAGCAACAGCAGCAGGAAACACAATAACGTTCAGGGCGACCCGGAGGCGGTGCCCTCTGCTAACTGGCGACTGATTCCCTTCTGGCTCGAAACAAGGCAGGATTAACGAACGACCTCTTGTCTCAGCCTGTCTTGCTTGAGTTGCTTTGCGAGCGATGCGGTTGAGGCGCGGTGGTGCTCGGTGTCGATCGAGTGCATCGATCATCGATGATTGTGTCTCTTAACGACGAATCATCTCAACTGTCACGAAAGGAGACGCACGCGTTTTTTTCATCCTGCTATAGTTTTAGCTTTGCTGTTGTTGTTGTTGTTGTTGATGACGTTTGTGTTGCTCCAATTGTTGTTCTTGCCGTTACCATATAGTTCGTCTTGCTACTATATAAGTCGTTGTTGTTGTTGTTGCTGTTGTTTTTTTACTTTTGTAAGGTTAATGCCCGTTAATTTTTCATGTCATGGCCGATTGTTTAATCCACTCCGGCACTTACCTTCCTCTAAATTGGAAACCATGAAACGAATTTAAGGCTGGCCGGTCTCGAACCTAGGCCTCCCTAATGCAAGGCAAAAAGCTTTGCCACTAAACCATCTAGCTCGGTATGTATTGTTTTTGTTATTGTTGTCGTTGTTGTTGGTACTCTCATAGAGATCCGTTTCTAGGTGACAACAAATTGCGCAGCATCCGCAGATCAACAAGTGTGTAGTGCGATCATTTGCAACGCACATCTTTTGGTCGGTATAGTTCGACTTAGTTCAATTCAGATAGAGCCGGCTCTTACGTATAATGCATCCTATCATCCCCTTGGATATTATTGTCGCACAAATCGATCGACGATGACAATGGCGCCACGCACGAAGGTCTAAACCTGGCGAAACGAAGACAACAATGGCCACGGATATAGGTCACATCGTGATGAGCCCTTGAGAGGTTGCGTCGCGCTATATACTAAGACACCTGCGTTACATAAGGTTAGGCTGGCTTCTAACGCAGCATCAAACGCTACAAAACAAAAACGCGCAATTAAAGCACAAATATTTTGCAAATGACAATGCAGCATAAACTAGAGTGATGATGCCACTGTGGCTTGGATTGCTTAAGCTAATTAATTTCGAAACTTCCCCTTTCAGCAAACAAATAAGTAAACGCAAAGTTTTCTTATGGTTTCTTACGGGGCCTAATTTATAGATGTATATATATATATATATAATATATATGATATAGTATATATATATATATATATATATATATATATATATATATATATATATATATATATATATATATATATATATGTATATATATATATATATATATATATATATGCAGTTGCGCGCTACCATAGATAAGACGTTTAAAGGAGTCTTTCTGGAAAGAGCAACACAAAAACGTTCAGAATACCTGCATCAAAGTATACGTACGAAATGTTGTGACGCCCTGTCTGCCTATTCCGTAAGCAACTGTGGCGTAACATCAAGGCCAGTCTAGTAACCCACAGAAGAGGTCACGGAGCACTGCCAGTCGTGTCACGCGTCTTGCATGCTTCATGCTCGAATCGATTATACCTATACATGCATGCTGCATACGCAGTAGGGATACATATATATATAGATATATGTATATATATATATATATATATACATTTGTATATATATATATATATATATAACCAGTAGTAATATGTTGTAAGTGGCCGAAGGTGAGTGAGCTGAGCTGCTCTGTTGATTAGCCATGTAGACCACAGTACAGAAAACGGTCCTTAATATTCGCCGTTCGCACGCAAAACACGCACGAACCAAATAATTAAATTCGCGCCATCCCATATAAGGTGAACAACTATTATTATTATTATTATTATTATTATTATTATTATTATTATTATTATTATTATTATTATTATTATTATTATTATCATTATCATTATCATTATTATTATCATTATTATTATTATTATTATTATTATTCGTGAAAACCTGACGTTTAGCAATAGTAACATAGCAATGCTAATTCTTTCGCCGTACAGCAGTTGTATGACCTAAAAAAAATTATCGAAAATTCACCACCGACCGGAATTTATCTATCCTGTATTGCTAGCAGCAATAACGCCTTTTCATCGTGCGCCTGTCAGAGAAACAAGAAATAGCACCGCCTGCAGGGTGGGTTCAAATAAAAAGAAGAAACAACACTGTGAATATAATCGAAGTCCTTTATCAGAAATAACGCCCAGAGCGTCTGAGCGAACTATTCCAGTGTTTCAAAAATGTCCTGTTCGCAGAATCCATTCGGCTGTGATAAGAGCCAGTCTTCCACTGTGTCCTTTTGTTTGTCGTCCGAGTTGAAGTGCTTTTAAGCATTTTTAGGGGCAGGTAACGACGCATGCTTTTATTGCATGCTGTCCCTCTTGGCGTCCGGCTCGAAGTGCTGCAAACTCTGCGAGTCACCAACTATCCTCATCGGTGACAATTCATTCCAAAAAACGGGGTCGCCTGACATCGGAATAGGTGTTGCAGCGCCAGCCGTATACGCTCGTTTTTCTGCTTCGGTTCGCTGAGTTTCTTCAGAACCTACCTGTTTAGTTGTTACGACGTTTTGTACCTTCTTATCTAAACATATATATATATATATATATATATATATATATATATAGCGCTATGTTTGCGCTAAAAGCATATCGGCTGGGCTCGGAGATGGACAGCGGCGCCCGAAACTACAGCTGAGATGGTTTCGTTGTTGGTCCTGTGGTCGTACATTGATTGCTATGTCGCCAAAACGATCTCTGGCCAGAGCAGTGCACCGGCCGACCAGCGCAGGCATGTTAGGCATTACGTATTGACGACCACGGACGAAAGTGGCTACGTAACCTCAACTGGGGACGTGTCGAGCGTCTCAAACCGAATACAATGGACTATCGATGACGAAATTGACCACCGCACAGCATCGAGCGCCAAAGCATGTGGGCGCACACAGCGCGCTTGGTGCACAAATGTTTACGAATATGACGCCAAGTCGTGCGTCACATCTAGCCGTTGCGTACACGCAGATCGCCGAGACACAAAACCAGGATTACGCTGCATCGAATAATTTGTTTACAGTCATGTAATTGATGATGTGTCTAACTAAAACCCTCTCAAAAACTGTGCAGGTGACGGAGCACAGCGACACGCGACAATAATACTCGACGCGTTTTTATTGGCCCTTTCTTGTGTCAGGGGTCACAGCTTTGCTTGAAAAACGTAGGGATTTTGAAGTCATGATACGAACGCTGGAAAATTTTACCTTAAAGGCGCCGCTAAAAATATAGCCAGTTCAAAAAAATATATAATATATATATATATATATATATATATATATTTTTTTTTTTTTTGTTAAATGTCGTTTTTACGCTACACTCAAATACATAATACCTGTACCCGTTTCCACGTGAAAGCCTACGAAAGCTTAGCATCAAAGGTATTCTGAACCTCTATCGTATATTGAACAAGCTAAGCTAGTTACTTCGAAACCTTGCGAACGATTCTTTGCGGGTGTATCTCTGATAATAGCGGTGTAATCCCAAGCAAACTCAATCGGGAACTCGAACGTCGAAACACTTTGAATATGTCGTCCTCTGTCACTGGACATAGGTTGGCTCTTCTACAGAAGCAGAACCGCAAGCGCTTCGGCTAGGAGCTCGACCAGGATTAATCCGAACGGATCATCGAGAAAGAGTCTGGATAGCACAGCGACACCATTGGCACGAAAAACAATGGTGCCGCTGTGTCAACGAAAAGCTGTGTAACATTCGCCTGCACCAGTTACTAAAACATAAAACTTCTGCGGCCGTACGTTAATAATAACTTTGGGCGGCCTTATGTAAACATGGGCGTTCCGCGCAAGATAACACAAGACAATGCGCCGATGGAGACCACTGGTACAGTCGTAGAGCCCGCCCAAGCATTGTCCATTTTACAACACGCGCAAAAATTGACAGACAGCCTGACAGACATAGATGACAAAGTTCTGCTGGCAGCATCTCGCTAGCGCTAATCGTTTGATTCGACAAAAAAACAAGATGACACATGTTTGTGTCTCTAGAACAACGTCTAGATCTGATAGCTAGGTATATGATATGCGGCACATCATATCCACTGTGCAGGACAGGCACAATGCACTGTAGAGCGACCCGCCTCAGCGAAATATCTGAATCGAATTAAAGGGGCCATCTGCTGTCGCGCCACCGTATTAGTACCACGTCGCGCCAGCATAAAGAAGTGGAATTGAGAGAACATTAAAAAGCTATCTATGCACGTATATCGCATCTATCGTATGCTATACTGCCGAATGACAGTGAAAGCCAGATAGCCGCCCAGAAGTTTCAGAAGTTATGCAAAAATGTGCTAGTTATACAGACCACATCAAAAAGAAAAGACGTTTTTTTTCTATTTGGTGCCGTACTCTCTGACATATGATACGATATACTAAGTGATTCTGAATTTATGATCAAAGCGCCAAGTGTGCAAGGGCCTTGATGCGGCTACCGGCAATTCACGTGCAGAAATATATATATATATATATATATATATATATATATATATATATTTGTGTATTTACAGATATAGACTTAGAAGCGCAACCAGGTCACTGGCTTGCTGACTACTGACGTAGAGAGTGTAGCTCGGTAGTGTACTATTCTTAATTCTCCTCATTGCTCAGACTTCAGGTTCGTCTGACTCAGTATATATATATATATTTATGTATACCTTATGTCTATTTTGTCAGTATCCATCGAAGACTTCTTCTATTTAATGTTGAACTATTCCACTGAATGGATATATTTGCGCCCGGCAATCACTGATTCTTTTGATAGCATGTAGCTCATGAAGCACGTAACTTAGATCCCGACGAGCAGGAGAAGGGAGGAAAGGGCAAACTTTGCGGCAAAGCAACACAGAGTAGAAGCAACAAGCACACAAAGGAACAACACCTATTTGCTTGTTAAGTTTGGTCGCGTTTTTTTCTCTCGGAATTGAGAACATGTAGCACACATTATTATCGCGCACCTCACTCACACAATATATCCAACGTATAACACCAGCACTAGTCAGCTGCAGCAGCAGCAGCTGTAGGAAACAACCACAACAATATGATAACAATTTGATCACTGTCGTCTTCACTGTCGGCCTACAGCGATAGATCAAACTTATTAAGCACACATCGATTTGTCGAGTAGCGTCAAAACGGTAGAACAACTCGTAGCCAACAATCGTCTGTATCGATCGTTTGTTGGATCGTGAACCGTAACGATCCCGAATAACGAGACAAGAATTCATCTAGCGGCTTAAGCACCGGTAGCGAGCCACCACCAGTGCAAGTATGCTCAACCTCAGCACGAAGACGAGCAACTCTTGCCCTCGTTGTTGCTGTTGCTGCTGCCGCCATGGGTCACTGTTTCGTGCCGCGACCGATCAATACTGCGTTGGACCGACCACGAGAGCGTCGGCGTTTAGCCTGGCTGGCTCAGCTCACAAATTAGCATCGTAAGTGGCCGCCGAACGCTTCCGCCTCCTTTCGTATCTGGCGAGCCACCTGTTGAAGGAGTTTCTCAACACGCAGAGCCGGCCGCCGTAGAAGCAACCGGTGAACGAGTACGGAGTGGTAGAACAACAGCAACAACGTAAATAACAACAACAACAACAATAACATAGTACTAGCAATAAAATGTATTTCGTTGATGATGATGATAATAATAATAATAATAATAATAATAATAATAATAATAATAATAATAATAATAATAATAATAATAATAATAATAATATAATAATAATAATAATAATAATAATAATAATAAAATTCTGAAAACGGAGGAAGTAATTAGAACTATCTAGAAGCTACCACTTTGCACCCATTACATTAGAGACACTCGGCCCCATCAGCACAGGTACAGCAAAACTCCTGCAAGACATCGGGAAACGAATCAAAGACGTTACGGGCGATCGACGCGAGGCCATGTTTTTGAGACAGATGATGTCTTTGGCCGTGTGTAGAAGGAACGTGGCTTCCATTAGAGGCGCCATGAACTGACAGAAAGCGAACAGAGCAGGATAAACATGATTTAAACGTTCATACCTCACAATTGTATTAACTAGATAATAATAATAATAATAATAATAATAATAATAATAATAATAATAAAATAATAATAATAATAATAATAATAATAATAATAATAATAATAATAATAATAATAATAATAATAATACTACTGTTGCTACTGTTGTAGTGGGAGAAGATTCATTCGACGGCGCTAATTAACCAATAACCTGATGCAAGCCTGTCAGTGGTAGTAATAGGGTGGCTGGTTTCTTGCCGGTGTGTTTGTGGTGGCTGGTGCCGCCGATAGCCATAGCGACGATTTCGGTGTTCGCGTTGCTCTCGTTGTGTCGTTGGTGTTGTGAGTGATTTCGACGGTAATATCATCGCCATCGTACACACCATCGCCATCGAATAGTCAGCCGACTTTTGAAGATGGCCGACGACTGCTTAACACGCCGTCACTAGCTGGCGCACCGCTAACCATGATTTCGTTTCTTCTGTTTGCTCATACTATTGTCGCTGTTGTTGATATTCCTTATCTCTCTCTCTCTCGGATAGTCCCTTTGTATCGTTTTGGTAGCAGTAGCAGCAGCAGAAGTAGTAGTAATAGTAAACGTAGTAATGGTACCCGTAGTAAAAGCACAGGTATTAGTACTGGTCAAGGTTGTCGCTATTGACGGTTCTTTCTTGTGTCTTTGTCGTTCATATGTTGTAATTTGCTGGCAACCGCGCTGTTTGCACTATTGATCTCAATGTGGTCGTCGTCGTCGTCATGTTTGTCTCTCTCTCTCTCCCTTTCTCTCTCCACGTCTCTCTCTCTCTCGTTCTCTATCCCTTTCTCTCTCTTTCTCCCGTTCCCTTCTTGTCCCCGTCTGACAGTCCGGCGTCTTTCTTTCGCACAGGCGTAACGTCTCTACTGCGCGTACTACCTGCTCATGTTCCACATTTTCTCTCAAATATTCTCTCTATCTACTTATGTATCGATCGATCTATTATATTTGTCTGTCTCTCCGTCTCGCTTGCTTTCGCGCGTTACGTTTTTCCTCGATCTCGTCGTTCTCGGCGTGAGCATGGCGGGTATGGCATGTGACGACCTGGTGGTTTTGCCCTTTGTTTTTGTAGTCGTATTTGCTAACCGCTTTTCTATTTAATGTCGTAAGTAGCACAGCAGGATGAACACGTGCTCTTGCGTTCGGTCTTCACCTGCTGATGCTTCGCGACGGGTACAACGATTACTGCCTTTGCTGACTGCGCTCGTAAGGGCGGTATATATACACAGGGTGTATCAAAACATTTTTCTAATCGATAGTAAGAATTGTAAGAAGCTCATTAATGCAAATATTTTTCCAATGGAAAATCTCTCTCTAAGATATCTTGTTTCGGAATAAGAGTTAAATTACTACAATTTATGACACTCGTGTTTTTGCCCGACATAGGAGCATAAAATGTGCTGTTGCGAGACAACCAGTCCTCCTATGGAGAAACTAAGCACACTGGCATGTTCGCGAGAAAATTCTTCTGCTTCTTCCGAGAAACATATAAGGCCGGTCAGAAGATGCGACACGGTCGTAGAGAAGAGAATTCGCCAAAAATGAAGTAGTTCATTAGCTTTCAAATACCTCAAAATCATTACCTTACGGCCGTTCACAACGCCTAAAACTAACACATTCAGGCAAACACTCATTTCATTACGATAATTCTAGTACCAAACTTATGGCAATGCGAGCCGCGGTTGCGGAGCAATTAAGATTTTTCGGCGGGATGTCGAGATTGAGTGCTCGCATAACTGACCTAGAGTGCTTTATCTGATGGAGTAAGTCATTTATGCATGTACTCAGTCTCGATTACATCACAATCACGGCTCACAATCGCATTGCTATGTATTTGTTACCAAAATAATCGGCATGAAACACATTTGCACGAATACGATGATGTGCTCAGTTTCAGCACAGGAGAGTTGTCTCGTAATTGCACATTTAATGCTCTTATATCGGGCAAAAACACCAGTGACACAAATTGTAGTAATAGCACTCTCACTCCGAAACAAGACTTTTCAGAGACCGTGTTCCATTCGAAAAAAAGATTTGCTTCAACGAGCTCTACAATTCCATATACCGCTCTTCAAATCTTTCTGGGACAAAGTCATATATGCGTGCACTCAATCTCAACATCCCGCCGAAAAGTCTTAATTGTTTTGCAACCGCGGCTCGCATTGCCATAAGTTTGGTACCAACATTATCGTCATGAAATGTCTCGTCATTGAATGTGTTAGTTAAGCGCTGTAAGTGGTCGTAAGGTAATGACATTGAGGTATTTGGCGTGAAAGCTAATGAAGAACT
The DNA here is from genome assembly GCA_003439945.1 of Dermanyssus gallinae. Taxonomy (NCBI): domain Eukaryota; kingdom Metazoa; phylum Arthropoda; class Arachnida; order Mesostigmata; family Dermanyssidae; genus Dermanyssus; species Dermanyssus gallinae. The sequence continues at coordinate 68,760 of QVRM01002131.1, read as the reverse complement.
TCATTTTTTGGCGAATTCTCTTCTAAACGACCGTGTCGCATTTTCTGACCGGCCTTATATGTTCTTCGAAAGAAGCAGAATTTTCTCACGAACACGACGATGTGCTTAGTTTCTGTACAGGAGGCAGCACATTTTCTCGTCACAACTCTCATTTTATGCTTTTATGTCGGACAAAAACACTAGTGTCACAGATTGTAGTAATTTAATTCTCATTTCGAAACGAGACTTCTTAGAGACTATGTTTCATTGGAAAAAATATTTGCATTAACAGGCTCTACAATTCTAACTATCGATTAAAAAACGTTTTGATACACCCTGCATATATGTATATTTTCGGGCTGACACCCAGCCAAGATTTGACGTCCACTGGACTGCTTTCCGCCTCATTGCTTCTGAGACGGACCCTCATAAATCCAAATCGTTGCTACGGTGGGGCTCAAAACCGTGCACCCAAGTGTGTCTCCCCCGGTCGCGAGGTGCAGGCGAATGCACCAACCACCACGCCACCAACTAAGAGGCCGGTATGGGTGCGCCGATCGACGCCGGCAAGTGCTAAAAACAAGTGACAGTGGAAGTTCGGATGATAATGCCATATCTTTTGTTTGTTACTGAGACATCTGTGCTTCCTGACGTTTTTCGTTCGATCATGATCGATTATAATCCACTCCGGCACCCATTTCGTCTAGACTGAAAACGGATGCAAACCAATTTTAGAGTGGCCGGTCCAGGTCTTGAACTCACGACCTCCCGGATAGCAAGGCGATGGATTTGCCACTAAGCCACCAGGCTATGCTGTCTGTTGTTATTTGCCCTTGCTGTATTATTATTATTATTCCTAATATCACGATTGCTATCCGTTGCTGCAACTGTTGCTGTCATTGTTGCTGCTGCTGTTGACGTTTTTGTTACGAAAAGGCTAGGCAAAATGACAAAGAGAGAGAGAGAGAGAGAGAGAGAGACGGTGGGGAAGGGAAAAGGGAGTGGTAAAGGGAATGGTCACACCGAGACAGCAACACAAGTTGCAGCTGCAGCAGATATCTACTTATCTGTCTATGTGTTCATACATCTTATTGACGATGACGACAATATATATATATATATATATATATATATATATATATAGAGAGCTCTTACTTATTTTGGCTTTCATTGTTTGCTTGTGTGCCAATCGTTCCAGCGATCGTTTGTGCAGCTGAGCAGCAGCAGCGGCGTCAACTGCCATGCGTCGTACTTTTCTTTCTCACAACACACAAACGACACACACAAACACATACACACATATACACAAACAAACACACACACACACACACACCTATACACAAACAAACACACACACACACAAACACAAACACACGATGTCCAGCACAGCCAACTTACGAACTACACATAACTGATACAAACTACGGCGAAGCTCTCGTTCCAGCTGCTACACCTACCGCCGCCACCGACGACCACCAACAACCGATCACAACACCAACTAACTATTATAGATACTAACTAGCAAACGACACTCCGATATTGACGCTGAAACAATCACCAATACTATTAGTACGTCCAGTACTATTACTGCTACGGTCGTCAGTTGCTGCCGCTGCCGCGGGTAGTTTTACTAATAGTAGTCGGCGTACTGTAATCGCGACCACAATTAGCTGCGACTTTACTACTACTAGTATTACTACTATTACTACTACTACTACTACTACTACTACTAAAGGTAAAGTATCGAGCTGACCCTCAGCCAAGAACTACTAACTACTACTAATGAATATTAAGGAGTAACAATAGTGAGTATTAGTTAATACAGGTACTCACTATTGTTGCTGCGTGAGCCAACTAACTGTCAACAGCAGCAACAGCAATAACAAGCAGCATCCATCCATATGTTAGCAGCAACAGCAGCAGCGGTAGCGGCGGCAGCTGATGATGATGATGATGATTATCAACAATAACAACAACAACAACATCATTGTCCTAATGACGTGACTACGACGTCACGGCCGCTGCTGCCACCGCCAATGCTGCTACTGACCTTGGCAATTGCTTCCCCTCCTCTCTTTCGCAAGCTCTTTCTCTCTCTCGCGCGCGAGCGCGCGTGTGCAATCTTTCTTCCCCTCTCTCCCATTCCTATCTCTCTCTCTCTATATATATATATATAAATATATATATTTATATATATATATATATATATATATATATATATATATATATATTGATATATCCTCTATTTCTCCCTCGCCCACACACCACCTTGCGTATCTGCCCGTCGTTTACTACCAGTCTATCTCTGTCTGTCTGTCTGTGCTCCGCTGGTTCTGTTTTGCTGCTCGCAACCCACTCCGCGATAAACGTCTGTCTATCTTCCACTCTCATTTGTGCGCCTAGCTTGTAACTTATAGTCTAATACTAGACTATTCTCCACCTATCTTATAGTCTAGTACTAGACTATTCTCCACTTATCTTATAGTCTAGTACTAGACTATTCTCCACTTATCTTATAGTCTAGTACTAGACTATTCTCCACTTATCTTATAGTCTAGTACTAGACTATTCTCCACTTATTTTATAGTCTAGTACTAGACTATTCTCCACTTATCTTATAGTCTAGTACTAGACTATTCTCCACTTATCTTATAGTTTAGTACTAGACTATTCTCCACTTATCTTATAGTCTAGTACTAGACTATTCTCCACTTATCTTATAGTCTAGTACTAGACTATTCTCCACTTATTTTATAGTCTAGTACTAGACTATTCTCCACTTGTCTTATAGTCTAGTACTAGACTATTCTCCACTTATCTTATAGTCTAGTACTAGACTATTCTCCACTTATCTTATAGTCTAGTACTAGACTATTCTCCACTTGTGCGACCGGCCGACTCCAGCGTCACCGCCGGTGACGCTGTACTACTGAGAAATGAAATCTCCGAACCAAACGTTTCTTTTGCAGCTCAGGACACAACACTCCTAGGTACAGCGTCGATAACGGCAGACGCAGATCAACGCTCAATCTGTCATCTGATGCATCCGAGAAACCCCGGCGTAATAACGTGGCTGGAGGATCCACGAGGAACAACAAAACCCGCTCTGCCCCTCTTCACCTAATCATTACCGTCAGTTTAACTCACCTCTAGCTCTTTTTCTCTACGAAGCGGCGTTCGAAATAAAAGTATCCCATCTCTTCATTCAAGGCTCGCCAGTAGAAATTCCTCTACCCTTCCCACGAGGATGTGTATACGCTTAGAGAACCAGCAAGGCGTATTATTCAAACGCATAATTTATAACTTCAAATGCATACAGGCTAAAGTGCTCACTAGCGGAGACTATTTGCAGCCTTGCTGGAAAGACGGCACGTCTAACCGTTATCCCGAGACCCAGAAAAGAAACACAGCGAATCAGTTGACATTCCGCCCTATAAGTATGTTTTCCTGCATTTACAAAACATTAATGAAGAGCATTTATAAACATCGGCGGTGCACGTGACGTAATGCACGAGGCCCTGTCCCTGAAGCCGCCAAGCTCCTTGGAGTAAAGCCCAATACGCGTAGATCTCAAAATAAGTTCACTGCAGTTTGACGAGCCAGCGGAAAGCTACCCCCTCGCTGGAGTAGTCCTCCGCTGTTACTGGCAGCATTAGCAATGTCTTCAACTAAAGTGGGACGGCTCCTTTTCACTTTCGACTTTTTAACCACCATCTTCACATCCCGCTTTGATCTGTGTCTGCGGTTCTTCTACATCCCCCGCCCGTCATCATGCCAAACTACTCCACTATTTAAAACCATCTAGATTAAATTGCCGTCGCGGATACACCGCCCGATAGACAATATTGATATAGCTCCTATTACCGCACTCCAGCTCTCGTCATTCATGCGAGCCAATCTTTCAGCTGCGTTTACATTAATGCACACGTTCATTTCACAACGATGGCGCCATATTCGCTGTTACCGTTCATACTAGTAGACATAACAATGATGTTATAATGATAGCCGAGACTTTGTCGAGCGATGATGTAACAGATAGAAGGCTCTCTCGTTCGTCTACACTGGCTACACTGCGTATCGATGGACATACTAGAGACGGCGGTAATGGCGTATGTATTCTAGTCAAACAATCCCGGCACCGTGCGGCGCAGGGGATCTAGGTCTTTCCGCTTCGACAGTTAAATACACTTGGTAGTGTAGACGATCTCAAAAAATACATATAGTGCGTTCGACTCTTCATCGTCACACACATTCTTTGCAAACACTGAAACGTTGTGATGTTGTAATTATCGTTGACGTTGAGGCTGTGATGCTAGACTAGATTCTTTCAAACATAAAAGATTTTATTAGATTTGTTAGTATTTATGCGACAAATTCAAGATCATCCAGTCAACGTACCGATCTCATTCGCAATTAACGTAGTGGCACACCAAACAATTATATTGTAAGGAACAATGGTTGGTAATCTCTAAAGCCCAAAGAAGCAAGACCACAGTAAGAACTACAACATAAAATTGCAAAAACCAACATCATATAGAGGATTCTGAAGGAGTCGAAGCATGGGTTAAAGGATTCAAAATCCACCTTTCTATATGCCAGCAAGCGGCTAAAGGAAACATAAACGTAGACTTATTAAATCAAAATGACGTAATACTAAGTAATCACTCCGAAAAGACAGACTCATTCAACGAGTTCTTTTGAATCTGAATGTACTTTTTCAAGTAAATCTTCTTTAAGTCATTATGCTTTAGATTACGAAACAAGATGTCCCGCCCTTAAAATTACACAAGAAAGATTCTAAACAAAATCAAGGATCTCCCTTCAAAGTGCAGCCTGACTCTAGATAATAATCCTTCTTTATTTTACAAGAATGTAGCAACAAGTATCTAGAGCAATTAGTTCTAACTTATAATCGATCACATGATCACCAAGATTGGGTTATGTATATTACGTGCAATAAATATTTTAATTTTATAAAGTGTATATCTAAGTTGATTTTTTCTAGAGCGTTTGATAGGAGTAGCCACAGTAAACTTTTGACCGTAATGTTGTCTAATAGCACTACTCACAAATTATAGGCTGACGACTTAAAGCTGTCCGCACCGTACCCTTGCATTGAAGAGAAGCGTGCGATATTTCAGAGCTTTATTACAGAAGTACCACAATAGTGCAAGCATATTGAAAACCAAAAAAAAAACATATCTAATCGCTATATCTGTACCAAAGTATGTCGCAATCAATACCCGTAACCTCAATTCAAGATCATAGTGTAACCATGACTCCGGAATAAGATTTTAATATACATATAACTAGCATTACCCGGTCTGTCTCCTATCTTATGTTGCACATGTTCTGATTCTTTATCATGAGATACCGGCATTTTTCACTCGTTTATATCATAGTTTAGTTGTACTTTTGCAAAGTATGTCGTCCATATGTGTATCCATATGCGTCCAGAATGTTGGGGACATGGTTTTATGAAATTGAAAAAATTCTATGTTGTACACTATGCGAATGTGTGTATGTTCTTTTCGGTTGTATTTTTCATACTAATTTGATTTATTAGATTATTAACAGAGAAGGTGTGTTCGACCTGACCTTTAACGGGCGCCTAAAGCGCCTTCCCCAGAGTCGAAGCTTACGACTGAGAGGAGACCAAGAAACATGTTGGCCAATTAAGACCTAGTAAAGTCTCTCGGCAGAACTACAATTCATTTTTCGGTTGGCTTTACACACAGGAGAACCCGACTCTCAACGACATCTCCTAGCATCTATGGATACTGCGCCGTTGTACTCGATAGCGTTATGCTACCTGCCACATTCCTATGAGACCGCACGACCACGAGGCTGCGCAATGCGCAAGACACAACGTCGACGTATCTTAGCAACAAAAAAAAACTTCCTAAGGCGCTCAACAACGCACGGGGGGCAAATCGTGCGATGTCTAACAGTAAACATGGTTCGTTCACCTACTCTGTCGCGCCTGGACTGCCAACGAGCCACGGTGGCTGCCCTCAGCAAGCTGCCTACACTGCACAGGCAAAGCTAACTGCCCCTTATGCCTCCACCTTATGTTCAACTTTGGATCGGCTGACGACGTAAAGAACCCAACGCCTACGAACGTTGCGCACGCTGTGTTTTTTTTCAGCACCTAGCGAGGGCTGCGCTCTTGAAACCTAGGATCGGCGGATTTAGAGCTTATCGATGTTCGTCGCGAATTTCTGCAACGTCTGTGAAAACACTGCACTTGCACCCTGTTGTTGCTTCCGTGTCACTGCGGATATACGTCTTCCATACGGCGTATCTACGTCTCGCCTTTAAATTGGATAGACCCACAAGAGAGAGAGAGAGAGGTGGCAGCGTTAGCGTTTGAAGCCAGAAAAACGTGTTTGTATAGTTGAAATTGAATTGGATATTCCCGAAGAATTTGCAGTTGATACCCTGATGACACAAATCGAGCTTTGTTTGCCGTTTGCTGTAAAGTAATAAATTCAGAACGCTCTGACCGCGTTTGCGATGTGTGTAGTGCAATTAATATTGCTCACGCTCGTAAAAGAAGCCCGCTGCCTTTGGGTCACGCTGAACACATCAATGACGGGCTGATACATAAGCGGAGTTAATTGCGCTCTCCGAAGCTGTCGTGTTGGCGAGACCCTTGAGACAAATAGAGCAAAGCTGATCCAATACAAGCGTAATACAAGGGTGCAGGACGATTAGCACCTACGTAGCTCTGCTGCTTGCCAGAGACATTCCCTGGGACCCAAAGACATCCGAGAGACAATGCATGTGGGATATTGGTGTACCCATAGAATGCGACGAAGAAAACGAAAGAAACTTCGCTATAGAAAACTGACAAGCCAAGTGGAAGACCATTCCTTCTGGTGCCCCCGGAAAGAGCTCAAGCAAACTGCCGCCAAACATACGAGCATGGATAGCAGGGCCAGGAGGGGAGCTAACCCTCTACCTGACACTGATTCTTACGAAACATGGCAACTTCCAACAGTACCTCTACCGAATCGGGAAGGTCTATCAGAGACATTTCTTTTCTGAAAAGAAGCCGTCCTCAAGTGCCAGATATGGGAAAAAACAGAACCGTGGCGATAAGGCAGATTCGCGAGAGATGGTCCAAAGCGGGAATAACCCATCCCGAAGTTCAGGACCCCCGCAAAATGGCATAACAGAATTCATGGAGTGCATCTTGGGCTCGACCTAGGCAGAAGAAGAGGAAGCGGTAGTAGCACAGTTAAAAACGGCTAAAAACAAATCACAGTAGAAGAGACAGAATCTTTTTAAGACCCACGTGGCTGAAGAACGCGCAACTTTGAGTCAAACGGGTTTGCAAGGGCTGAGACAAGGTGCAACTGACAGGTAGGGAAGCCGGTAAGCGGCCCCGACTAACTGATCCGATAGCACGCTCGCCACTTCTCTTGATGGCCCATAGCACTGTTCTGTAAAGATCTGAGCCTCTAGAGAGTCAAGTTTAAGGGCGTAGGTGCGTCTAGTGGGCATGGGTCTCAGCCGCGCAACATCCATCCGCTGGGGTCGAGTGGCAGACAGCTCGAGATGTGAAGTGAGATTCCCTACCCGTAGCGGTAGTGCAAAATTGCATTTAATTCTCCTCCACAAAAAAAAACAACGGAACGATTTGCTGCCCATCTTGACACAAATAATTACTCCACTTTCTTTCATACTTATAGATCTGACACATAGAGTGCTAACTCGTGACTCTCTAAATTTATATATAATGAATGAACTGTACTGTAGTTATGTACTATCTTGAAAGTTATTGCGAAATAAACATGTTTAATACAGTGTATGAATACCGTTAAGAGGGCCGGTGTGTGTTTTCTGTCACAATATACTCACAAAGGTAAAGCCGAAATTGTTTTCAACTTTATAGTGCACAACTCATATATACACCTTGTTTTCTACAAGATTGGTCATTCTGTTTCTCTCTGAGCCGCTTAAGCTAATTTTTGAGATATTCTAAATTAATGGTATCGCTCCTGATATGTTTAAGCAAGGTATTGTAAAGTCCACCCACAAGCAGAAGCAAAGAACAAACGTGGGAAGTTGGAAGCGTATACCACAGTGCTCTTTTGTATGTTGCATCGACTAAAGCAATTGCTTGTGGTACACATACAGAGTTTTCATGAACAAACGAAGTTACTCAAATCCGCCTAACACAACTTAGGTGCTCAACCTCTCGAGATATGACAGGTTTGGGTTACAACGCTCATTAATTCACGATCCTCATTTCACTGCTTACATTTTGACTAGGATAGTGTTTCCGGTTGTATTCTTTCCTACAAAAAAAATAGAGATCATTGATATGCGTCACAGTGAACTGCCTTTTCGAGACTACCTCAAGGTGCCTATGCATCTCTTCTGTGATTTTCAATGTTTGTAATTGATATTGGTCTACATATAACATCTAGTGTGCGACAGCTTACATACGCAGTTCATCTTAGATTGTACTGAAAAATTTAAATTCAAAGTGATCACATAAACAAGCGGCAAATGATGTTGGGGGCCGGTGTAATGGTAAATATAATGCCATTTCTTACGCAACAATGCGTTGTCCTAAAACATGGCCTCCATGTAACGCAATTAGCAGTTTAACCGTTTTATGCATACAACAACTCACTGTGTGCAAATAAAGACGTATTCTATTCAATGGCTGGCAGGTCCCTGGCATTCGAAGTTCTCTCTAAGCAGAGGCCCATGAGTCCTAGTCTACAGCGCCCTACAATCGGACTGTGACAGCAGAAGTTTAGTGGAAGCGTGTTCTCCTAGAAAGCAGACATTCCTGGCTACCTCGTACCGATGCCCCGTGTTCGTCATTAAATTTCCTACCATCGACGAGCTGAACAAAGAGATTCGGCGGGACATTTCGAAAACAACGCCCATGTTATTCCGATAGGTCAAAAAATATCGTTTATCTCGTATAGCCAATGCTGAAAAGGATCAACCATCTTCCTGACATTCTCTTTCAGACATATAAAAAAAAAGGTCAAATTTTTGCTGTGCCTAGTCTACTTTGTCGTACTATCTAAAACCCTCGAGTAACTCTTGCAACCTATATACATACATATAGTCATATGCTCCACTTTATTGCGTAAGCTCGAAGCACGGACAATGGAGACGGTAAGCAAATCAGTAGCCCTTCAAACCTTGCGTAATCGGTAACCAAGCGGGTAGACTCAAGAGCCGACCTCGATCGCTACCGCGTGCATTCCACTGCCATTGCTTGCCAGAACTGCGTATATATAACAATATTGAATTTAAATACAGATAGCCATTTAAAACTTCTATATATATATATATATATATATATATATATATGCCCTTATTTAGGAGTATTGAATGGCTCTTTGAATTCAAATTCAATATTGTTACACGCAGTTTACACACATATATATATATATATATCTCGCTTGCGGAGTGGTGCAGACCAGGACTGTTCTAGGCTTAAAATTAGCACGTTCACTTACACTAGATTGTAATATGAATTGATGAAAAAGTTGGAGTTGATGGCCGCCTATGTATATATATATATATATATATTTACCTCCCCGGTAATAAAATGGTATATATATATATATATATATATATATATATATATATATATATAGCAGTTTTACCGTTTTGTGCATACAACAACTCCCTGTGTGCAAATAAAGACGTATTCTATTCAATGGCTGGCAGGTCCCTGGCATTCGAAGTTCTCTCTAAGCAGAGCCCCATGAGTCCTAGTCTACAGCGCCCTACAATCGGACTGTGACAGCAGAAGTTTAGTGAAAGCGTGTTCTCCTAGGAAGCAGACATTCCTGGCTACCTCGTACCAATGTCCCGTGTTCGTCATTAAAAATCCTACCATCGACGAGCTGAAGAAAAAGATTCGGCGGGCGATATTTCGAAAATAACGCCCACGTTATTCCAATAGGTCAAAACAAATATGAAAAGGAGCAACCATCTTCCTGACATTCCCTTTCAGACATATAAAAAAACGTCAAATTTTTGCCGTGCCTAGTCTACTTTGTCGTACTATCTAAAACCCTCGAGTAACTCTTGCAACCTATATACATACATATAGTCATATGCTCCACTTTATTGCGTAAGCTCGAAGCACGGACAATGATGACGGTAAGCAAGTCAGTAGCCCTTCAAACCTTGCGTAATCGGTAACCAAGCGGGTAGACTCAAGAACTGACCTCGATCGCTACCGCGTGCATTCCACTGCCATTGCTTGCCAGAAATGCGTATATATAACAATATTGAATTTGAATACAGAGAGCCATTTAATACTTCTAAATAAGGATATATATATATATATATATATATAGTATATATATATATTATATGCCCTTGTTTAGGAGTATTGAATGGCTCTTTGAATTCAAATTCAATATTGTTATACGCAGTTTACACACACATATATATATATATATATATATATATATATATATATATATATATATATAAATATATATATCTCGCTTGCGGAGTGGTGCAGACCAGGACTGTTCTAGACTGAAAATTAGCACGTTCACTTACACTAGATTGTAATATGAATTGATGAATAAGTTGGAGTTGATGGCCGCCTATGTATACATATACATATATTTACCTCCCCGGTAATAAAATGGTATATATATATATATATATATATATATATATATATATATATATATATATATATATATATATATAAAAGCATCTATACGCTCCTACGCAAGAAATAACTTTTCTTATGTTGGAAGCTCGGCTGCCGCATGAAAGTGGTTACTGCCATGAATCAGACACCTTTTAGGTACTTCTCGTATTCAGCAACTATACATCATGATCATATGGTAGTTTTGATTACAAACAAACGTGTGCACCATTACGGGGGGTCCAGTGTAGGGACCATCCATTTCTAGAGGGTTCAGAGGTCAGACGCTGTCTGAGAAAATTACGTGCTCGCTTATCGCCGCTAGCTAGAATTAGCCGCTTCCCGACCTTCTGCAGCAAACTGCGAGTAGACGGACCCGGTCCGCCAAGGGTCTCGAAGGCAAGTGGGTGAAACTCGTACGGGTAACCGATGTTCTGGTACTTTTGTACCTTGCCTGCCTCGGCGAGAGCCGATGCATGGTCAGCCTGAGCCGCGCCAGCACTGACCATTGAAGGGGCTAATGAGTCAGTAACTATCGCGTCCCAAACCAAGCATGCATCCGCGCTCGAACGGAGTTAAGTTCAGACCGTCAGGTCTCTTGCCGCCCTCTCTGTCTAGTCCGACGGGATCCAGAACGCACGGTAGACCACGGGATCGTAGAGCTCTGCTAAAGGTTTTGTTCAAGGCTTGGTGTCTTGCTCGCCTACCTGCGCTGACAATACAGGACAGCCCGTGGCGTCCATCTGGCTGGACGACGTCTCCGCAGGCGCAGGTATGAGTGTACACAAGGTCTGTCCCTAAACGAAGTCCGACCGCGATCCTTACCGACTCGTCATCTAACAGGGTCCCGATCTGAGCACAGGGTATGGCGTGAAGCCTGGCCTTGTCGGGGTCCGTAGGGCCTTCCGCAATAAGGTTTTCGACTCTTTGCTCATAAAGAATTGCTGTCCATTCTCTCTGGTGTCCAGCCTTGGCGGGCTCGTGGCCGCACAGGGCAACTGCTCTGCGGTGGCTTGTCTCCAATCGAGCTTCTAAGTCCGTGAGAGCAACAGAATCTAGAAGGGTTCTTGCCTGTTGAATAGACCTATGGAAAAAAGCTGCCAGAGCTGTCTCCGATAAGACAGTCGCATCAGGTAACCCTAGGCCACCCCAAAGAACGGGGAGTAGAGCTTATTGGGGCGCATGAGCGGATAGGCTGAGATTTAGCAACGCCTCTAATGTAGACATCACGCGGTCATTGAGTCGTTCAAGGATTCCTAAAGCTCGCGAACAGTCTGCCCCTCGAAACAAGTGGTTAAGACGAAGGGCCGAAAATTATGGCCTCAGAAGAAAAAGGCCTCGGTGAGAACCTACCAAGTGAATGCGTGACATTACATTTTCTAGCTTGACCAGCCACCTCTTGAGGATATCCGGAACTCCTTGCAGGAATAGGGGGACGCCTAGCAACTCTAAATTCGTGCCGACAGTCTTGCACCCTAAGAAAGCCTCTAGCACTTCAGAGTCAGCAGCACCTCCTATAGCATGGACCTCACATTTTGCAGGATTTAGGGCCAGGCCACTCCTCTTAGCAAACTCAATGACTCGGTGGATGTCCCTCAGTACCGCATCGGGGGCGCCACCCAGAACACCGTCGACCAAGTACCATATATTTAGAGGGCATTCAAGAGAGTCGACCAACTCCTTGACAGCCAGGCAGAACAGGAGGGGACTCAGTGGGTCGCCCTGCTGCATGCCAGTTTGCGACATTATGATAACATGCGGCAGGAAAAAGTAGGAAGGCTCTTTATGAGCTAGTTCCACCTGGTGGAACATACTCGGAGCATGGGCTTTTACCGCACGCAATAAGTGGTCCCTCCGAATATTGTTAAAGGCGTTTCTGAAGTCAAGCTTGACCACAAAGATAGCTTCAGAGCGTGACTCCAGGAAGGACCGAGTCGAGTGCACTGCGGTTTCGTATCCTCCCGGTGTCGCAAACCCAAGCTAATGGACACCAAGAGCATATGAGATGTCTGCCTTGTTCTCTAAGATGCCAATCTTTGCCGCCAGCCTCCGGATTGCAGATGAACATGCGAAGGGCCTCACGCTGCCATCTTTCTTTTTAAGAGCGAAAAGTCTGGCACCAAACATGAGCAGTCGCCATTCGGAGAAGATCAACGACTTTGGCCAGGGCAGTCGCAAGCCGGCGGCGGCAGCTCCTAGAGCGGGCGATAGCAGATCTTGTAAGAGCCGTGGTCTGATGAAATCTAGGCCCGCGGCTGAGCTTCGCGAAAACTTTTTATGGCAGACCGAACATTGTCGGCTGATGTGGCACGTGAGGAGGGCTAGGCCAGGACAGAGGTGAAGGGGCGGGGGGGTGTTTATCCCACAGCAAAGCCATCTCGCTGGGCTTCTGTGCCAGCGTGTCTTCTAAGATTAAGACCCTGGCCGCCGAAGAAACGTCGCCTTCCGAGAGCTTGGTAATGGCTAGCCGGACGGTGTCAACTGTCCGCTGCCTGAAACGTACGTTTGAAGGAGGGCTACTGCCATCGTCAAACCGTCTGCCCTGAGAAAAATCGCAAAGGTTCTTCCGGACAACAACCGTTAATGAAAGGTCATCCTTCCCACCATCGGGGAGCCGGAGGACAACAGGCGCGAAGGAGAACAGAGAAAGCCAGGCCGTGTCATCGTTGTTGTCTGCGACTGAGCACAGGACCTTGGTGAACTCTTCGGCTACTTGCCTTCGTACTGATTTTGGCAAAATGCGGACCAACCGCCAGCGGCGAGTGACATCTTGAATAACGCCGATTAACCTATCTGCGGTAAACCGAGAGTTCGAGGGCTGTGACTCGTCGTTCATGTTATAGGCAACCCCTCCGTGCTTGGTCGTTATGTGTCGGCGTAGACCTCTTCGTGTAAACGAAAACCCGCAATTTGGGCAGGGGGCCCTGTTGGGGTCCGACTGCCCGGACCGCGGGCTGGCGGGCCCGCGGTTAGGCGTGTTGTCGTTGTGGTCTGTCATTACAAGGCGAGACCTTTTAACTTGCCCACCACGCAAAACAGGTCCATGAGAGGTCGCAATGCTTCCTCTAGGGATCTCAACACGGCAGATAATTCTGATCTAATTCCCTGCAGAAGATCAGCCAGTACCGAGAGCGACGAACCGGTATCGGCGCTCTGGCGAGACTTACTTGTTCTCGGGGTTTTTTTCGAACGGCGGGAGTGGTGGGTCCAGACCGTAGGCGATCTGTAGCTGCATTTCTTCCTCTCGATCTTCGGTATGGGTTTTGGGTTAGGTAGAACGACTCGCGGATCGGCGTTTGCTGCTGGCGAAATCCCCCTGACCACAGTAGCGTAGGTGGGACCCCGTACCTCGGAAGACGGGCCCTCTTGGACAGAAGCCGAGCGACACTGGACTGCTTCGCCGATGACCGCGTCGGGGTAATCCGCTCTAACCTGCTGGAGCATGTGGCCCTCGAGCATTATTCGACTTTTTTTACGCAGGTAAGCTAGCCGCGGGCATAAGGAAGATCCCGCCTGGTGAGGTCCCTGGCAGTTCACACACCTCGGAGCGCTACGACAGGAGTCGGCGGTGTGGTCCGGGCCTCCCTCAATTCTTGCGGTAAATGAGGTGACGGCCGGGCAGGCAGCCGATACGGGGCATTCTCCTAGGCTTGACACTTGAAGAAGCGTATTTACACTTTGAAGTCTTTTATCCAGACCGCAATTGACTGAGTATCACCAGCGATTTTACAGTCTGGTGACACCGCGTAGATCTCCTTGAAGATTTTAAGCATTGAACCTTTGGAAAATAGCACATTATCCGACCAGGCAGTTGGTTGTCTTCGAAACGTAACCTTGAACAAATTGATGGTCCCTGCTTCGATGTCACCTCGAAGCTTATTAAGTTGTCGTTGCTCGCGTGAAATGATGGCTTTTTCCTTCCGCGAAACAACTTTGGTGAATTCCTCGGAGTCCACTAGCCCGTATGATGCACTTGTTGTCCCTGCCATATCAGATTGCCTGCGCCGCTTGCAGCCAACGCGATCATGTGCTAACGCATCACTCCCGTCGTCGTTGCCGGTGGCAGTGCACTCCATCAGGCACGGGCAATGCGGCCGCTTATGCCGTAATGTCGTCTGCCTTCGTCGTATTGTTCTCAACACTGGCGGTGGCGGCCCTCAGTCGTGATATGTCCAGCAAATCAGGTGGCTTATCCTGACCGGATATCACTAACTTTGACATGTTTATGCCGCAATAAGCGTATCACAAAACGCGAAATTACACTTATAAAAAGACGAAGAATAAAATTAAATTAAAAAAAATAATAAGAAAAATAACAACAAAATACAAACAAATCTATGCTTTGACTAGTTGATGTATTGCTTGTCTTCCATTTGACCCGAATATGCGCTCGTGCGTTTTTGCTCTCTTTTAGGTTTTTTTACTTTATCACGCGGCAGTAGCAACGTGCGCATCGGCTAAGCTTTAAGTTTTAAACAAAAATTAATTTATTTTTTGAAAAACCGAGAAAGATAGAGAAGCATATCGAAAGCGGTCAGAGCACATAACATTTTATCACCCTAGGGAAAAACCGTGTACGCTGTAGCCGAGCTTCGAAAATAAAAGCATATATACACTACCAGCTAGACATATCCAGCCTCATACTAAAAAGGATGGACTATATATATATATATATATATATATATATGATTAACATGATAGGACTTTATATATACATATACATATATATATATATATATATATATATATATATATATATATATATATATATATATATGATTGGTCTATAGCGTCTAAAACATTACGAACAATGTTCTCTGCGTATGTGGCTGTCTAATCCAGGTACACAAATACGCCGAAAACCACCGCTCTTGGGGCTTGCACATGTCAGCGGCCTAATTTAGTTCTCCTGAAAATAACTCTAAAAAAATCAATCAACACCAACAACAATTTTCACAGCTCCTTATATTAAGGTAAAACCCCCTTACTACCCTACTTCATATCTACACAGCTGATACACAACGTCGAATACTTGAGGTATTTTATCGTCGATTACTTACGGTCTTTTATCGTCGATTACTTACAGTCTCTTAACCTCGATTGATTACGGTCTCTTAACGTTGATTACTTACGGTCTCTTTTCTCTCTCTCTCTCTCTAAAAAAGGTTCCTAACTAACGTGAATGGTCGGATTTTGGTCGGCGACGCAATACGGATAACAGAGAGCCGTGCGGCTTAATCATTTACCAACGAATGGCTTTCAGCAGCCGACCGTTGCGGACATCGGAGTTCCTTTGACATCGGCGGGTGATCATTAGGAACGGGTCGTTACGCAGGCTAAGTGCATCGACCGCATTGACAACAACAAGTGCGGCGTGATCATCTTACTTAAAGCAATGAAGTTGCTTCTATCGAAAGAAACGTCTCTCGTAGAACCTCGCCAAAAGGTCGTCCAAAAGCTGTTCTAAGGCCAATCTTTTGTATGCCTTACCTCGTCTCGATAGAGTGTGGCACCTCACTTCTCTTATAGCCACCTCTTCAAAGGGAAGCCTCGTAACACAATAAAGGAATGGGCAGCATCTTTGTTACTCAGTTTCAAGCATTAGACGGAAGCTGCGAATTTCCCCGGAAATTCTGAGCACAAAGATGCGGAAATGACGGTATAAGCGCATTCGGCATAATGATCCCGGCGTTTGCGCTAAGCCATTCTAGTCAGGTTCCACGATTTATAAGTTTGACCTCATTTCCCAATAACTCGGTTACATAAACAATAGCACTGGATGTAATAGGACGACTATTTGTGGCGTACAAAACATTGTAACGCTTGAACTTTACTCGTGTGTGTGTAGCAAAAAAAAAAAAAAATTAACAAGTTGCAACGACATTCTCCACATTACAAAGTGAACGCTGCCTCAGAATTAGCTTCGAGCGTTCCTCGGTCGAATGCAACTTGGTAGGAGAAGGAGCAAGATATCATTCACATTAGCAACTGTTATGTTAGAAAATAGCATTAGCATATGATATCTATATATATATATATTTTTTTTTTAGGCGATTTAGGCGACTTATATATCCTATTACAAGCACAACGCGGTTATGAATAGTAGCCCTTAATACCACAAAGTTAAGAATAATAATACTAATAATATTTACATATGCCACTCCGTAGCAGGAGCAGTAGTAGTGATGGTGGTGGTGGTGGTGGTGGTAGAAGTCATAATACTGACTGAAAAGTAACTAAGATCAGCACACCTTGCCACAAAATGTAAAACTCTGACAGCTGCAACCAATATTCGTAATCGGAGCGTACCGGCTAATTCGGCTACGACAAAGGTACAACTACTATTACTACTACTACTACTACTACTACAACTACAACGCGAACAACCGATTCGAGTCTCCCCTACTGCTGATTCCTGCTACTCTACCCGAGAGGCTGTTAACTTGTTCTAACTACAAGAAGGCGGAGGCAGACGAGAGAGAAGGAGGCGGAGGCGGAGAGGAGCAGAACAACAACTATTCTTTTCACAAATGATTGCTGGCTGCTCTCGCTGCCGCGCGATAGCGAAACGTATAAAACGAAACGACGGTTGGTGGTGGTGGTTAGACGCCATTTGTTGCGCCAGTGTATCGGCGACACGGTGTTTGGTCGTCTGTGACGAGTTACCAATATGCTTACCCGATCGACCGCCCGAAGCCTTCCGGATCGGCCCAAACATACAACAACAATAATAACTACAACTACGTCGATAGGGTGAATGCCGAACGTACAGCAGCCGCAGCAGCAGCAAAGGCACTGCATATGCCGACGCTGTCTCGGCACCCTAATGTGGCTAGAACGGGCACCCAGACAAGTTTGTCTTTGCCTGTCCCCTATATTTCTGCCCTTCCTCTATATCTCTGCCCTTCCCCTATATCTTTCCCCTTGTCCCTGTATCACCCGCTCTCCCTGTTTGCTCGCTATATCTCAGTGTTTCGCTCATACTTGTGTCTATCTCTCTCTCACTCTCTTCCGCTCTTTCTCTTAATTATTTTCCTTTCTTCGGCTACCTTTCCTAAAAGCAGGACTTGGCGAATGACATGAGAAGGAAAAGAAATGGCTCGATCTATACGAAACAGAACCGCACTGCGCGTGTTCCTATCTCATTGAAGCCATAACTCACAAATGACAAACAGAGAGACACACGGGGGTTGCCACGGGGCCACCCTACGAATAAGCTCTTCTTCTAGAACAGAGATACGAATGTAGACCAATACAGGCAGACTGTAAAAAATTAACAGCCCATTGCCATGGGCTGTTTATGTACACCACGACCAGAAACGTAGGCATGATTGCAGTCGTTTTTTTTTGTAGAATTGACGTTCATTGATTAGAAGTGTTATAACTATTTTATGATTATTATTGTTGACGAATATTATTTCCAGTACTAGTACTGCTACAACTGCTATCAACCTGGAAATTGTTGTTGTTTATGGGCCCATTATTATAACTTCTCTTAGCTGAGTATCACTGATTTGTGGCAATTTTGACACGGCAGGAAACATTCAAGCATATATATATATATATATATATATATATATATATATATATATATATATATATATATATATTTAGTGTTTAACATATGGTTTTATTTCATTTTGTAGTTACAGTGGAATATGAATATCTAACTACTCTTAGGCTTGTGAGGGGTGCTACCAATCGAGCTTAGTTTCTTGTTTTATCGCCTGGTTGTCCCAGGCGTATGTATTTTTTTTTGTTTTTTTATGCTGAAACCTCTCAGCATTAATATGGGGGATTACGGGCGCCACCACAGCCAGTGACTAGTGTGGGACTCAAAAATCCACTAACACCCGCCTCCCCCCCACCCCCAGGGAACGGTAACTGCTAGGCATCGCTTCGTATCCATGGGAGTGGCCAGTTTGCCTCTCCTCCCTACTCCAGCCTTCCTACAGTCGCCCTAGCCCGCTTTGGTGCGGGGCGGCGACTTCAAGAAGGCCGTTGACACCTTCCGCAGCCCGCCCGCCTGTGGGTGCGTCGAGAGTCATCATCTGGGGAATCCTTTGCTGTATTTGCCTAGCCTGGTCCGCCTGCTTATCACTCACAGGCCTCCCGTCTACAGATTCCCCCTCTCGACCGGAGCTTGAGTGGACGCTAAGACGAGCTCTCCTGGCAGTCTCTTTGACCACCTTCGTGGACATGATTGCATCAAAGTGGGCAATACCTTCTTTCCAGGCCGCCGCTGAAGTCATCATATGGGTGACGACCTCGTTGACTAGTCGGCCTCGCACAGCGGCCGCCCCCGCGTCCCGCGCTTCCCAGAGAGCCCCACAATGCAGAACAGTGTGCTCTACATTATCCGGTTGCCCCGAGTCGCATAGTACGCAGGAGTCGACTTGAACTTTGTTAATCTTAACCATATACGTCTGGAACTGACCGTGGCCGGTCAGCACCTGGGACGCATAATAAGATAGCTTGCCGTGTCTGCAGTCGTACCATTGCCGTAGGTCCGGGATCAGACTTTTGGTCCAGCGACCCTTGGTGACCCCCCCCAGGAGCTGCTGCCCTCACCCATTCTTTCTGCCAAGAGTCCAAAGTAGCTAGTCTAGCCCGTGTGGGGTCTAGATCACCGTCCAGCGCTCGTTCTGCTCGCTCCCCGGCCAGCAAATCCCATGGCAGCATCTTGGACACGACAAGTAGTGCCTCCGTCGACACGGTACGGAATGCGCGGCAGACCCTTATGGCCACCGGCCGTTCCGCCGACCTCAGCTTTCTCCTGTTGCATGCCGTTCTAAGTGCCCTGTCTGCCCATGCCGGTGCTCCGTAAAGGGCGACGGATTCTGCAGCAGTTGCCAAAAGGCGGCGCTTTTCTTCTCCAACTCCTGCTACTTCGACCTGTATGTTTTTGGTCAGTTTTCTGCCTGTTAGGTACAGCGCCTCAGTCTTGTGCGGTGCCAGTTTTAATGAATGGTCTTCCATCCAGTCTGTCACCATCAGCAAGGCCTCATTGGCGGCTGACTCTAGTGCTCCCGTACTACGGGCCGTGACCAGAAGGGCCAAGTCGTCGGCATAACCGACCATCTCGACACCCCTAGGCAGACCCTGCAACTCGAGAACCCCGTCATAGGCGAGGTTCCACAGGACCGGTCCCAGAACCGATCCTTGCGGGACCCCTGCAGTAACTGCGTAGCTCTGATCGCCGGCCAGCAGGCCTCTCTCCGACAGGTACGATGCTATGATTCGACGAAGGTAGGGCGAGATGCCCTTGGGCTCCATCGCTTGCATTGCCACTTTCCAGCTCATCGAGTTAAAGGCGTTCTTGACGTCAAGGAGAATGAGCAGCACAAAGTCCCGTGTTTTGGGGATCTTCGTTAGCTGCTCACCTGCCCGTCTCAGTATTCTTGCCAGGGTGTCGAACGTTGACCGTCCCTTCCGAAAGCCATACTGTGCTTCTGATCGAGCCCCTTTGGCTTCGATCTCGGCGTTGAGCCGGTCAACCAGTACGTTCTCCAAGATCTTACCCATAGTGTCGAGAAGACATATGGGACGGTAGGCAGGCTCTCCTGCAGGGGCATTCCCTCCCCCTTTTGGGATCAGGACCAGGTTAGCCTTCTTCCACAGCCTCGGAAAACGCCCCTCTCTGAGAAGTCTGTTGGCCAGGGTCTGAAAGACTTTTGGCCAGCGCTTCACTAGCAGCCTCGCCGCTCCAGGGGAACTCCGTCCGGGCCGGGTGCTTTTCCGGGTGTCAACCTTTTCCTTGCTCGCTCGACCTCATCTAACGTTACCTCCGGAATGTCTTCCGGGGCAACCAGAAACTCCTCCTCTCCACGGATGGTCCGGAAAGAGATGGCGAACCGTCTTCTCCAGCACACCCGGTGGTAGTCTAGGAGGTGGTTTCCGGAGCTTGGCCGAGACGATTCGGTAGGGCCGACCCCAGACGTCCCTTGCCACCTCTTCTATCAAAAGCTTCCAAGATTTCGCCTTACTCTTCTCAATAAGCTTCTGCAATGTCCGTCTGGCAGCTCCGTAAGACGACAGAAGGTCGGCCGATCGTTCGTCCACCGTCCACCCTTGTTCCCCTCGGGCGACTCTTTCACTCAGCCATGAGCGCTGTCTAGTGTAAGCCCTATTTAGTCTAGTACATTTACGACGTGTTTCGCCAAATTCTTGATTCCACCAGTGCACCGGCCGCCGGCGGCGCCCAGAGTTGGTCCGGGGGCCTGCCTTCTCACAGGTCGTTGCGAGAACAGTTGCAATCCAGGTCTCATCCGTGGTTTCCTCTGACAGCTGTCGACAGCCCTCGTCAATCTTCTCCGCCAGAACCCGCTGGTTTAGCTTGCGCATCTGCCAGCGTCTGTGCGGAGTGGCAGCTAGCTCGGGAAGGGTAGCGACCTCAAACAGGATGTAATTGTGGTCACTTCCGTTTTCCTCCTCATCAACCTGCCAACCCGATATCTTTGGGAAGGCTATGTCATTCGCCATCGTGAGGTCCACGAAAGACTTCTGGTTCCAGGCGTATGTATGGCGTATGCAATATGTATATATATATATATATATACATATATTTTATCGCCTGGTTGTCCCAGGCGTATGTATGGCGTATGCAATATGTATATATATACGAGGTGTGTTCAAAAAGTATCGCGACTTTTGAATTTTCGCGGGTTACGTATATTCGAATTTCGATTTTTTGTGGCGTTATGTTGGTACTCATGTCTCTCACTTATGCCGACAAGCTCGGCCATTTTGAATGTTCACTTAATTGTTGACAGCTGCTTTGCTTGCACGTGTTTTGGATCGTCTTCGATTTTTACCTATTCAAAAAAATGGATCAAAGAACCTGTATCAAATTTTGTGTGAAAAACGAAATTAAGTGCGCGGATGCATTCCGAATGTTGACTGTGGCATACGGAGAAGCTACCTTGGACCGAAGCAACGTTTATCGGTGGTACAAAATGTTCTCAGAAGGCCGAGAAGATGTGAACGACGAAGAGCGTGCCGGACGCCCGAGCACTTCAACAACAGACGAAAAAATTAATGAACTGGAGAAAATGGTATTGGCCAATCGTCGAATCACCGTTAGAGAAGTTGCTGAGGACCTAAACATATCGATTGGCTCGTGCCATTCGATTTTTATCAATGATTTGGGCAAGAGACGGGTCGCCGCGAAATTCGTACCTAAACTGAAGAGGCCCATGAAAGGACGACGTTACGCTACGCTTGACGAGATAAAGACGGCATCGAAGGAGGAGCTGAACAAGATAAAAAAAATGGTTTTTTGAAGTGCTTCGAAGATTGGAAAAACCGTTGGCACAAGTGTATAATATGTCATGGGGATTACTTTGAAGGGGACAAAATAGATATTCATGAATAAATGAATAATTTTTAAAAAAACACAAAAGTCGCGATACTTTTTGAACACACCTCGTATGTTTTTTGTAAAGTGGCGAAACAACAATGACGGTAAGCTGTTGTTGGACCATAGTCACGCCGTGTTAGGTGGAACCATCATGATTTATCTAGTTAACCAATTAACCAACTAACCTAACCTAATGAAGTAACTCACTTGCGCACTTACTAAAACGCTAATCAGGTAATTGGACAACAAAGCTAATTAGCTAGCTGGCAATGTAATAAAAAAGCGCGTGTGCCACCAAATGGGCCGAATGCATGCGTATCTATCTATCTATCTGTCTGTCTGTCGGTGTGTGCTGCACGTACCACCCTTGTTGGCGTCGTTGGCCGCACGAACTCCTGTTCGCGTTCGAGGTTGCGCTCGAACTCTTGACGCTCGTGGCCGGAAACGGTGGGCCGCGCAGGAAGGGACGCCTGTCGCCGAAGTGCTGGCCGGTTCACATGCTCAGCCTGCTGAGGCTGCTGATGATGATGCACGTAAGGTGAAGAACCTCCGTGCACGCGCGATAAAGATCCGAATGATGGGTGACTGCCGCCAGGCTGAACGCGTTGCACGTATGGCATTGTATGCGATGTGTGCGGTTGCTGTTGTTGTTCCCGTTATTGTTGTTGTTGTTTTGAGAACAACATTAGCACAATAGTGCACACATACGACATCGTAGACATTTAGGCAGACACAAAAAACGCACAGAAACGCACATCATGTCAGGATGATGATGCACAAACAATACGTACTACAAAGGCAACCGCAACAACAAACATAAAAACAAATTTGCCATTGTTGTTGTTACAACAATGGCAAAACCTACAACTGCTAGTACTGCTAGTAGTTATTATTATTAAATCACCTATTACTATTATTATCACCTACTACAGCGCTACAGACTACAGACACAACAGCAAAAACAATAAAATTGCTGTTACTAGGCAGAAATACAACAAAATTAACGAAACGAAAATTAAAATTAGGCCATCCGTTGGATGGCCAGGCAGACGACAGCAATTTAAACTAGACGTCAAGGCGAATCAGGCAATAGGAGTGACACGGATCGACCAATATAGAGGGGCAAGTTCTCCGAACACGAATCGAGAACCTGCTACACGACAGATTTAATTTGAAGCGCTGCTCCTCCAGCATACGACAAGCTACGGCCAGCTACAGCAATCAATGGTCACAGGAGTTGACGGTGCTGCGATATGATTCTCGTACGTTGGAGAATTGTAATGAGAGATGGTGAAAGGCGGTTTCCTTAACCCTGGTGTTGAGGGATCTCTGACAAGCTAACCTTAGTACTGTAATTCGTATACTTAAACTCAAAATAATTTATTCAGTAACATATTGCCTCGGAAATCTTATCCTCCCACGTTCCAACGTTAACAAACGTTAGACAACCTCAATAATCTCGACAAGATTAAATATATGTTTCTTTAATCAGGCGATTGGTTTAGCAACAACCGCCTCGTCCACACTGAGGCCGCATATGTTCAACGAACTCACATTAATAGAAGACCTAATACATTTTAGGGCTATAAATACAAATGTGGAACGGTGGGGCTCGAACCCCTGCACCTATGTGTCTCCTCCGGTTGGGAGGCGCACGCGAATGCACCACACCACCGGGCTCGATATTAGTAGAGGACATAGAACATCGCAATTGCCAGTTCGACTACGACGCACTTGAAGCATACAAACAACGCAGAGAAAGAAAGGCTGAAACGGACACTTTGTGATCCAACGTTTTACAGACGGACGCGCTTTTCTTGACAACAGATGAAAAGAAGGTCTGCAACAAAACAGAGCAGTAATAACTGCAACATAACCATGGATATCACCCGTAGCTCTGTCCGAAGGCAGAATATTTCCAATGAAATAAATATGTTTGTAAATACTGTGGCAAAATCGATATCGACCGATATCACGTAATGAAATGTTTAGAAGTGAGCTGGTCAACCAGCTCATTAACAGCTGCTATAGGTGACATACTTGAACGACAAAACCCGTAATAATTGTGACGGTCCACCAATAATGATGGATAAACATCAACAAGTACGTTATGTTTAGCCGTCATATGCGATGCTCAATGCACGAGACCGAGAGAACGCGTTAGTATTCACCAAGTTCCGGCGTCCACAGATGTACCCAATGCACGTCCGTGCGGGCGGCTGATACAGCAAATTCGACATTATGTACGTGACACTCTAGCAGGCGGCTATCCCGGCTATTACTGAGCCGGCACTATATGAATGTTATTGCTAGCATTGTTGCAAAAAGAAAATCACTTCTAGCAACAATGCTAGCAACAGCTAGATAAACAAAAAGTGTTTTTGTTTTTTAATCAACACACCTCTCACATACCAAACGAGCCTCGCCTGCTGAATCAACGACAAAGGTGCGAGGTTAGCTATTCTACTACGAGCTATGCCGATACTATTCTATATGCAATCGGGCAGTGTGCATTTATTTGAATATAATATTGCTCGTTTCTAGTCGAGGAAGCATTGCTACATCATATATACATGTAGACAATATGATATAACACAAATATCAATATGTATGCACACAACATGTGTGCATACACATATATATATATATATATATATATATATATATATATATATTATATGGACCGACATAGCCCGCCGGGAAATTTATTTGTCTATGTTGTCTGTTATCACAATGTATATTATTATTATTTATTATTATTATTATTTAGTTAATATAATTGTGAGGTATGAACGTTTAAATCATGTGTATCCTGCTCTGTTCGCTTTCTGTCAGTTCATGGCGCCTATAATGGAAGCCACGTACCCTCTACACACGGCCAAAGACATCATCTGTCTCAAAAACATGGCCTCGCGTCGATCGCCCGTAACGTCTTCGATTCGTTTTCCGATGTCTTGCAGGAGTTTTGCTGTACGAGCTCGTACCTGTGCTGATGGGACCGATTGTCTCTAATGTAATGGGTGCAAAGTGGTAGCTTCTAGATAGTTCTAGATACTTCCTCCGTTTTTCAGAATCCGCACGTTCTGCTACCCATCCCGATTCGACTGCGCTGTGGCGTAAATATGATAACGCCGCCGTGCATGAAACCGTAACATCCCATACAAGGCATCTTCCGTGCGACCACAGCGGGATGGTGACCCCGTCAGGTCGCAACTCACTGCTGCCATTAAGACCTACTGGTTCGGGCGTAGATGGTATCCCTGCCCTTCTAAGAGCTCTTCTCACTATGGCGTTGAGTTCAGCGTGCCTTGTAAGTCTGCCGGGGCTTTTTAGACATCTTAATGGGTGTAGACCGCCCGAGTCAACCGGTTGGCCGCATGAGAGGCACGTGAAGGGCAGGCAGACGGGGGCGCCTATCCGAAGAGCTGACACCATGCGGAAGGGGTTTGGATCCAGCATGGTTCCAAGCTGACGGGAGGGCAGCGCTTGAAGCCAGCCCCCGCTGAACGGATGTTGAGCCGCTAGAAAGACGGCACGCTCTCTTGCTGATGTAGGGTTATTCATTATATCTCGCGCGGACTTCTTAGTTTTGTACGCGTCAAGAAATTTTTGACTCACGTGCTCTCTCAGAGGGCCAGGATCGAGTTGACTCCTGATTGTGGCGTCTGCCACCGCGGTCGCCT
The DNA here is from genome assembly GCA_003439945.1 of Dermanyssus gallinae. Taxonomy (NCBI): domain Eukaryota; kingdom Metazoa; phylum Arthropoda; class Arachnida; order Mesostigmata; family Dermanyssidae; genus Dermanyssus; species Dermanyssus gallinae. Next base: position 43,085 of record QVRM01002131.1, on the reverse strand, counting down.
TTTTCAGTTCAATCTTTGCTTCCTCACCAAGAAGTGATTCTGCCAGGGAGTCAAATTGATTCAGGGATGCAGCATAGCACACTGCAGCAAGATCCGTAGCTCTTCTTATTCCAAGGCCTCCGTTGTCGATGGGGAGGCTAGCTCTCTCCCACATGTTTCCTTCTAAGTTAATGTTAAGTACCTCGCTTAGAATGCTTCTGGTGGTCTCGTCATAAGCTGCAAGACCCTCCATGTATTTCAGGGTCTGACATGTTCGTAGCATGTAGACAAATCTTGGTGAACCAAGACTGTGTCTCCATATACACAGAGCCACCTGCGGGTGCATACTGGTCAGTCATGGGCGAATTTTTACCAGGGTCTCATGTTTAGCATCGAGAGCGCGTGGGATTCCTTCGGCCACTACGGGAGAACCTAGAACATCTAGGTTACCCTGAGTTACACAAGAAATCCCAGGAAGTGCTTTCATGATTTCTTGTGTAGCTTGCGCCTGATCTTGAAGGGTCCTCCGACAGCTAAAACCTCGCATTTGGCTGCATTGAGAGTCAGTCCTCCTGGTTCCTCAAAGTTCAGTATAGTTTGCAGATCTCTCGCCACGACATTTGCGGGACCTCCCAAGACAGCGTCGTCTAGGTACCAGACATTGAAAGGGCTCTGTAGGCTTGATACCAGATCCGAAATGCCGAGGCAGAACAGAGCTGGTCCCAATGGGTCTCCCTGCTGAATACCAGTTTGTGACTCTATGGTTATATCTGCGTTCCAGGCGAGGATTGAGAAATCTTTATAACTCTGCCATATTATCGGATAGAGTCGTGGGGCTTTTCTCTTTACTTCGTCGAAAATTCTGTCCCTTCTTATTGTGTTAAATGCGTTTCGGAAGTCTAGTTTAACTCGTACTTTTGTCGGTCGTTTCCAGAAAAATGCGTGTAGCGTGCACAGTAGCCTCCGCTCCTCCTCTAATAGCAACACCCATTTGATGGGGTGAAACCGCCGCAACAATTGCCCGTTTGTTCATGGCCATCGCAATCTTTGAAGCCGTTCTTCGTAGAGTTAGTCCGCATGCTATGGGCCTAGTAGAATTATCTTTCTTTCGGAGGGCAGTTAAACTATACATATGAGATAGGCCAAAACGTATATAATTTATTAATCATTTTAAAACTTGCACCGTAGAAAACGGGTTGGCAGAACGATAGCAAAGCCCCATTTAGCACTCTGGCCATGAAAATGCTTAGCTCGGTTAGTAAGCGCTCCGAAGAGGGAATCGTCTGGCTTAGCATGTCTCGAAGATGTCGAGGCCGTAGGCCGTCTAAACCGGCTCCACTTGCAAAGGGGAAAGATCGAATGGTATTAAAGGCGAGAGATCCTTCAACTGTATCTAGGTCTAGTGTGGCGGGTTGTTGCAGAAGATCTAACTGTTCTTGACACCCGGGTGAACTAACTGGGTGTTTGCTCCGTAGTTGAGACTCGGTATGTTTATCGTGTGGTGCCAATGTGTCTAAGGACAGTAGCGATCGAGCAGCGGAACGAATATCGCCCTCTGCTAATTTCATCTCTGCCTGGCGCACGCTGTGTTGGTCGTTAGTGATATGAAACCTCTTGTCGATTGTGCTGGGTGTGATCGAATCAGGGAGACTTTGAAGTGTTCGAGAACCTATTTGTGCTACATTACTTTTAATAATTTTTGTTAGTGTTTTTTCCTGAATTATTTGGCGAGGCAGTGTAAACATCAAGGACGGAAGCATCATAAGATTATTCCAACTTTCAAGGTCGAGCTTTGTGTTAAAATTGCTTAATGCTGTCGTGTATGCTATAGCACAGGTTTCTCTAGCCCCACAGGGTATGATTCTGGCTAGTCTTAAATTTCTGCGGGCGTGTGATAGGACTTGTACTAGTAACTTTGCGTCAGGTTGCGTATCGGTGTTTGACGTGTTGGCTATATCATTGCTCGGGCCCGGATTGTGATTTGTACGGAGGCTTCGACAAGGAGCCAGAGGGTGTTTACGTGGTATGTGCATTTTTAAGCCCCTAGAAGATCGTACAGCTTGACCACAGTAGTTGCAAACATATGGTGTCTGGGAAAGCCATTTCCGAGTCGTTCTCGGTGGTTCTTATTATATATATATATATATATATATATATATATATATAAATATATATATATATATATATATATATATATATATATATATATATATATATATAAATATATATATATATATATATAAATATATATATATATATAAATATATATATATATATATATAAATATATATATATAGAAATAGCACTATCGGCCTGTGTTCTACATACCGTTGGCCGGGCGGCGATACCGTTCCGAGTCATTGTCTCGTCGCGCTTGATAACGGTGACGACGGGTTTGGCGTGACCAGTCTCGACGAGCTCTTGGTCGAGCGAAAACTTGAGCTCGTCGAGCAGTCGGCCTTCCTGGCGTCGCTTCGACGAGTTCCGGTCGAGGTTGTTGTGCTTCTGCGCGAGGATGTGCTTTTTCCACTCGAGCCAGTTGGCCGGCGAATAGTCGCTGCCGAACACAACACAACCCGGCCGCAGTAGACGACAGACGCGACGCAAAACGACAGGTCATCACGGACGCACGCGGTAGAGCGGCGACGGCACGAAACGAGTCGAAGTGGACCAATAGAAAGAACAGAAAAAAACACAATGCAAACACATGCATGTCAGCTTGTTGTTAGAGCTTTTCCTTCTCTCGACAAACTCCCCGTACATCTTGTTTGTTGCCGATTGCCGACAACTCTTCGAATCAGAATGGATCGACAACTTTTCGACTAAACTTGCTGCTTTTTCTAATGATAGCTGCTCTGGTGACAAACGCCATTGACATTGCCATACCAGTATCAAGAGATAGTAGTAATAAAACTAGCAGTAATAGTCATATTGAGATGAGGGTCAAGCAGAGGACACGGAAGAAAAAATGTGCATGGCCACCATAGTCTGATGATACAGGTCTAGCCATAGCATGCACGCAGCATAGCGTCGAAGTGCAACTAAGATTATATATATATATATATATATATATATATATATAGAGAGAGAGAGAGAGAGAGAGAGTGAGATTCTACTTCTTCGTGAAATTATAAAACTTGTTAAGGCAAGCATATCTTCAAATAGAGTATAAAGATAGAGAATTAAGGAGAAAACATGTCTTGTTTAGAAGTGACAGTAAAAAAACTGAAGATTGCTATACCGATGCGGCTGACCGGACCGAGCTTAGAAATGTGCGAATAATCTAGTTGTTCCCTAGATAAACTGATAAAAACAAAAAAATCGTAAAACTGGAAAGCCTGTATTGTCTCTTCTTTAGGTTTTACTTGCTCAATACCTCAACAATTTGCCATGTCGTTCATAAAATACATACAAATCGATAGTTTGATTAAATATAATATTACTATATTCCCTTCCGTGTCGAATTCCCATAGAGTCCCTTGTTAACAGAAAGAGGACGTTATCAACTGCGAGGCACGGGCCGTACATCAGCCGCAAACGTCCCCTCTCGGTTAATATGGGACTATATGGGAATCCGACATCGGCTGCTATAGTTTCCATATCTGAAGACGAAGACTTTCAGACAAAGCAGTATCTTCTTCCTAACACACTGGTATTTCTGTTCTCCATCGAACAACTGCAAGCTCACGTTTAGTCAAGTAATGTCCAGCCACTCTCGTCGGTATAACTTCTGCAATTTCTGTCACTCCAAACAGAACATTTCAACATCCTTCATTAAATAAAAATTATTATTTTAACGAATTCTAGATAACCCTAAGCCGTAAGCCTGCGCGTGTTTAATTCTGTCTATATATATATATATATATATATATATATATATATATATATATATATATATATATTAGAAACGCGCACTTCTATTTGTTGTTACTGGACAACACAAGAGACAAGCCTCAGATGTCTGGCTAGTATGCGTTGTGTCAGGATAATCCCCACGACATCGGAGTCGTAGGACATCTCCACAACAGGAAAACGGATTCTTTTTTATTAACTGCTGTTTATATTAGTGAATTAATTACGCATTCTGCGAAAGTCGCTTGCTTGGGACGTTGTGAACTCACTGCAGCATGTACACACGTATTCGCCTTCAGAGGTTTCTTTGTACAGATGATTACCAATGCCCTTTCTAGTTTCGGATAGGATAAACTGCATCAACTACCAGCATAGCATAAAGCCAACTCTACAACAGGCTTTAATCAATACTCCCATATTATAGACACATGCAATATTACGTTGAGCTCTCATTAGTTGTATTGTAGTATTAAATGTTAATAATAAAACATACACGTAACGATTCGACTTATACGATTAGTAGCTATTCTAACAAGAGAGCGTAGTTTTTCAAGCCTATTGTATATATATATATATATATATATACAGAGACGAGCACTGCCGAGTGTGCAAACGTATTGTAAATGATTAATAAATCATTACAATATATATATATATATATATATATATATATATATATATATATATATAGAGAGAGAGAGAGAGAGAGAGGTCATGGCGCTGTTTGTATTTAAGAATAGAACAGTACGCTTCTCTCTAAGATAAGATAAATATGCAGTATCTCTAAGAATGTATTTCAAGACGAAGCATTGCCATGAATAGTAAATAGAAAAAAACTTGATTTAAGCCGGCGAACTATGATATTAGAGAGGCGTGCCGAGAGTTTAAGTACTCACTGCACGTAGAACGTACAGCTTAAGTTTGAAAAACAATATTTGCAAAGAGAATATACAAAGGGTGGGAGTGGGAGTGGGGGGGGGGGATGACTCACAGAGAAAAACACCTTGGGCACTGGTTTGTCTGCGATGCGAGTGGGGAATTTGGTAGCCAGTGCAGTCACAAAATACTAAAGCTTGCTTCAACGGCTGTTGACCCTGCTGGCGTTTCCGCAGACATACGTTAGTTAATTTTGCATGATATATTATGACGCATGCTGCGTCCAAAGTTGCGGTTTCAGAGGGACGAAGACCGACAATATTGGACCGCTATTCTACTACCGTATTGCGGCACGCCGGTGGCGTCTGTGACAAAGGCGGTTTTAGAGACGCCGGGATTATATATGGTTGCCCTTTGCGCAGGCCTCCCTATTCACTACTATCCGACTACGCCCGCTGCCGCCTCGACTGCTTCAAAACGTCGGATTGTGGTTATATCCCCATCAACTGCTCCATGCAACTTACTGCAACGCCACAAGGGGACGGGCGCATCTGACCCAGATGCTGGGGGGGGGGGGGGGACCGCAAGCACCTGAGTCAGATGCGTTTTTTGGTCGTATGAACTGAGCCACAATTCTTATGTTTTGGATTCAAATTGTCTCGATTGTACCGCAATTATCCTCAGAGAGCACCGGGTACATCCGGGGTCTTTACGAAAGAAGCGCAGCTACAGTCATGCAGACTACTTCCACATGCAGTTGCGAGTATACGTAGCTGTAGGTGTTTTGTCATTGTACTTTTACCACAGTATTTGATCGACCTCCTTACACAAAGAGTTTTAGTGGTTCTGGAAATGCGATGTCTATGATGTATATGCGTAAACCAATCATTGGTTAATAAAACTACTAGTACTACTACAAAGAGTTTTAGTTGTATCCATTGCTAGTTCTATTTATTTACCTATATTGGACTTTTCGCGCTTCTCGGTGATCCTCCCATAGGTTAAAAAAATTGTGATCTGTTCTTCGATCTGCGGCGCGTGAGTAGTGATCTCAAGCGCAAGTGGCATTTTCGCCATTGTTCGGTCATCTAGCTATTCCACCAATAGCCCGAGAAGCGACTGGCTATCTCAGTATGTGGACAAGAACTGGATCTTCGGCAGGCCTTCTCAAGTGGTGCAGATATTTCCAATGACGAACATTCAATGAGATAAAATACCTTTCTCTTAAACGCATTTTGTAGGCGAGTATAATTTATCCGGAAAAGCAATTGTGTGCAGAGAAAACTGTGTACCGAAAATGCACTAAGGATTATTCATAAGCTGTAGACCTGTATATGCCGAACCCGGTGGCGTGGTGCATTCGCGTGCGCCTCGTGACCGGAGGAGACACATAGGTGCACGAGCTCGAGTCCCACCTTGGTATCCCATTTTAGGAGGATATCTCCTTTTCTTCGTAAGGAGCTATTTCCCCAAAGACTGTGGCCGCATCGAAGCTTCTTCCAATACTGGCATTTTGGTAACTGCGAACAGTCATGCTGGGGTCTAGTTCTTTGAGGTAACCCTTCCCTTGCTTAGAACCTCCTATTAAAAAAGTTTCTAGTTATGACAGCATTGGTCTATGCGAGCTTTTGAAGCTCTTTTTACGTCTACTCCCCGCCGATAAGCCAAATTTGTCCCTGGGAACGAGCAGGGCATTGGCATAAAATGCATTTCCTGATTTCACGAAAACCACAAGGGTAGAGTCGGGCCTATTCCTTTGTTTTTGTTGCGTGCCTTTGTATTCCTTTAACACGACAGTGTTCAAATGGTAGATCGCCATTGGCCATTCGAGGTATCCGAAACTACGTGATTGGAAATTTCTCACTCAAGAAGCCATTGCGGATGAGTAGCGTGAAACTCGGTGCTGACCGGGAGTGCCAAGGGTTGTGGTCGCGTTTGCTGCAGAAAGGGCAAGCTTTCGCTATCACCCACTACAATCAAACTTTTGCAAAGCAGAACTATATGCTACAGTGCTACTTGTAACTCTGACTTTAAACCCATGAGGAGACGAATATTATTTCCATTTTGAGGACGAGGAAAATTGCGTGCAGCATCTTTATGAGAATCTACTCTGCACTAATCACATCTATAACGGCTGCGGCAGTACCACGATAATTAGCAATTATAACCCTGCCTGTATGAGAACTGCTAGTGGATCTTTTTTTTATTGTGTAGATATATAGATAACGAGAACAACAATGTATACGGGCGACGCTACTATATGAGCGACTTTAAAGATAGAGCATTTTCGTGAGGTTACAAATAACAAATTTATACATAAGCGCAGTACTTATAAAAATGTTCATAACGCACTTTTGTCTGACAGCATGCCTGCGGAAAAACATTCGTGCAATAGAAGATTCATCAAACGATTGCCGTACTCAACAAATATCTGTGAACTAAACAGAAGTCTCCGAGAAACGTCACAAAAAATGGCACTTTTTTGAAAATTTTGATAATTGGATATTGAACATTTGTTTATTGGAAACAGAACACTGAAATGTCGCGCTTAGCGGAGAGTGAGTTGCTAACCAAGCTTACCGGCGGACAGCTGTTTATATGCGAGTGAAAAAGTTGAGTCGATTCTCCCGCAGACAAAAATGTGAGCAAATCTCGGGCACAAGTATGTCGGTGCCACAGCAGCCGTACCCAACTATCGGGCTGCGCATTGTTCTTTTACGTACAACTTCTAGCGAGGATTAAGGTATTCCACCGCGATGCACAAGTGTTTCAAAGAGCTTTAATCGATAATTGCGGATGAAGCTCTCAATAGTCGATTTGGCAATTGGTAAAAACTACATCGACATCTAAATAATGATTCTACTTTTTAAAAAACGTTAATTGGGCGGGACAGAAAGTAACTGGAATATCTTTACTAGTAGAGAGAAACTCGTGATGGAAATATTGCGTCAAAGGATTAGTCTTTTTTGGCATCATCTGGGGAGGCTGGCCTGGGGCGCAGCAGGATTTTCTACGTTTCACATTATCGTAAAATACCAATTTTCTCATAAGTTAGCATTCGATCTATGAATGGACACTTACTGTGTCAGGAAAAACAGCATTTTGCTAAATGTTCTGTTTAACAGTTTCGCGCAAGCGGTTTTCCAGGACGAGGTTCATCTAGAAGGCTTAAGTTGTTAGTACGAAACTTAGCGAACCAATTGTAGCAATATATCTACCATGTGCTGTTCTCGTCGGGCAGTTTCCGCAATAAAGCCTTTTTTGAACTCATATAAGATTGCTGTCCGTAACTGGAATTTTTGCTGTCTACTGCAAACGTAAGAAAATTTTCAGAGGAGAAAATTTTAGTTAATACTCTCCAACCTAATAAATACTCATGCGTATTAAAGAATAACTTAGCTTGCTGTTTTAAATATGCAAATTGTTTCGACACCATGACTTCACTTAAGCATTTATATATATATATATATATATATATATATATATAACCTGGATAATTTATATATGCATATTGATAAGCATATCTTGCCTTGCGATTATAAATATATGTTACATATAAGCAGTGGCTTGGTGATAAAAAAATATGTTGCCAAATTCCAGACACCAGAGCATTAGCTCCAGTTTTGTGAAGGAGGGCTAAATGCCGTTACGAACGACCGCTGCGAGTAGAACTTGCTAAAGGTTTTACTTTTTTTTTGCTGAGACCCAGGGTTCTCAGGAGAGGTGGTGAGTGCCACTTCAATCCAAAAGCTTAGCTACTTGACAACTACGTAACGCAGCACCATCACTTTGGTATGAAAACGGTGGGCATTAAATTTGCTATTGCATGAGAGTGGTTTTTCATGAAAAAGCGTTAACGTAACATATCGACTTTGTATGACTTCCCTTAGTCTGGTTATTCGCTTTTTACCGAACACGCCGATATAATCGGTTCCTTCATGCGTTGACTGGTCCTGCCGCAAACGTAAATTTCAGAAAAAAAGCAGAATAACTACTTTTATAAACTTCTCTCTCTCTCTCCTAAACAAGACGTTTCCGCGTTCTCCTTCCATTGGAAAAAATTATTTTCTTGCCGAGTTTTACCAAGCCTCGCAATAAGTACATAACGATATGAATGACCCTGTATATGTATGCTTGTTTAGCGATAGTATCCGTGTGTATTTGAACCAACTGAAACCAGAATTCTTGCAACAGTTTCAATGCTAGTGTATTAAACGCTACCTATACAATATGTGTGACTGTTATGCTCCACTCTAATCTAGTTATACTATTGTTGCCTCCGTTTTTGACATTATTTCCCTTTCTGAGCCAAACACACGTGAAATGTAACAATCCGAACTGAATGGTCTGGAACTTGTATAATTCTTTAACTCGCCTATATATGATGGATGCACACCTAACATTTGTAGGAGAAAGCCACGACTGTACGAATATACTGCAAGGCCCGAATACCTCCTAGCCTTTAGAGACGCACTGAGAACTGGACACGACACTCAACACGACAACACTACGACTCCATACTGTATCTCCAGCATGGAGTTTATATACTGTATCTTCAGTACCGACATTCTGACACACAGCGGACCCGCCTATTCTAGAGCAATCATAACGGTCATTTACGTGAGCTATTTCCGTAAATTGGTTCCCCCAACTGGTTGTGCGCCGAAGATGGAGGCGCTTCGACTAAGACCGCGCATGCCTACAACGTTACTGCGCCACCAATTTACGTAGTGAAGTAGGGCAGAAACGTAACACGAACAGCGGCTGAGACCGAGAGGTCGTATCTCTCTCACGTCGATTGTGGGTCGGGGCTACCGGCCCGCCACACAATCGTTACGTACGCACCAGGTACATCGTGCATTGTGCTGTTACCATGCTATTGTGTGTTTGTCCAATTAATTACAAGACGAAAAGGATTCTCTTAATGCACTCGTCGGCTCTACGAGTGAAGCAGCACTCAGTCAACTGGTCGGCGCTTTTAGAGAAGGTCGCTGCACGTTTTCTCTCGTAGAATGAATGAACGAAGCACACAGCTTTATTCATGAGTAATTACAAATACACTCGAAAGCATAGCAGCCTCTGCTGAAGGTCATTGCGGAGGTTGCCCAGGGGTTAGTAGAATAGGCCACTAAGCCACCTTGCTCGGTCTATATATATATATATATATATATATATATATATATATATATATATAACGAAAAAAAACGGCTTATTTTGAAAATTTGTGAATTCTATTTTTTAAAGAATTACGGCAGGTTCACATTGATCATATTTATATTACATGAGTAACAATATTGTTATCATAGGCAAAAAAACTTAGAACTAATTATACGTATTTTATTTTCATTGTGTCACCCTACATAGTCATACAAAACCATGTTGTAAGCGAGAACATATTTAGATACAAACGTATCATACTGGCTTTACTTAGTGTTTGCTACTTAGTACAATGTTGTCTCAGTGTCTCGTGGATGGCTCCAGTCACCCGTCAAGCAATTAAAGATCATTCTGCGTTCATCGTAATTCGCACGCGCATCCCATGGAGGGAGTCTCTGCGTGACGAACTGTCAATAACCATATGAAGACAGCCCGTCCTCCCCGGCGTCGTATGTCCATCAAGCGAGCTGTCATAGAGCGCTACTTACCTAGGTAGTAACCTCATCATCGTAACCGCCGGGTGTCATCCACCTATCAGTGACTACAGACGACGCACTGCAACACTGTTCCTCATCGGGACACTAGAACGAGCTGTACTCGTCAAAGAGCTGTACTGTCACCCACCATCCATCCGCAAACAGGAACAGTCGGAGCATAAACATGCCAATAATCGAGTTCCAGCGGCTCATCAAAGACATCAGACCCTTCGCGGTCACGACTCAGCTCGTGAGCTGCCGCACAGTCGCACGTCCACATGTCACACCGCTATGTGTCTTCTCATGCTCTCGACACAAGCGTAAGCACAAACACGCCGTCATCACCATTCACGTGTGATCGATACTGTCCGTCGTTCTCTTCATCATCATGCATGTAGCATGTAGGATCAATGATAACTGCTCCTGATTCAGAGCCAGAGGGAAACAGAAACAGCAACAGCGGCGGGCGCAGCAAAAGTAGTACGCACAGTTTCGCAAGAGAACTGCGGAACTGCTCTGTTCGAGCCGTGTTCGGAGCGGCTGCTTCGAGAGGAGCGCGGTTTGACTTTTAAACATGAGACTATGTGGCAGTTTTTACCGTGCAAAGGTCACACATATATATATATATATATATATATATATATATATATATATATATATATATATATAATATATATATATATATTAAGGTTGTAAAACAGAGAGTCTGGCTAAGCGATTGCGTTTGATATGTGGCCCTCAGCATCTGCTCAGCCAGAGAAAGCCACAAAAAGCATATTCGGGCGACTCACGGGGAGGTTTTATTTATGTGCTTCAAAATAGATGCATTGTAAAGGCAGGAAGCACATACCTACTCTACTTAAACGAAACTGCCTGTAGGAGTGCAGCTGTTCCAAGTGGTAGCGTATGTTACCGACAAGGATTAGCATAGTTCGTGTAACATGGTAAGGCAGAGCGATAAAACTTTTCAGCCAGGTAAAGCCGAACGGATATTTGCCACTCGCGTTACCGCGCGTCTATCCTACCTAGCTGTGCGTAACTATTGTATTTTGCGCTTATGCTGAACCTACAAAAATAACACCAATGCGAATTGCTGTTTTCTGAAAACAGACGGAATTTCTGTATATATATATATATATATATATATATATATAATATATATATATATATATATATATAAACGACGTACTTTAGAAATTACATCATTAGAAAATATAAAATAAAGTCTATTTATTTTTAGAACCGTTGCGACGGAGCATTTATATTATACAATATTATAATATAGTCCCAGTTCAACCTTGAATTAATATATGTGCTGACTCCGAATCTCTGTGAATCTGGACCCACAAAATAATATTTTAGCACTACTACTTTGTCGAGTGATTTACACTGAGCGTATCATAATCACTGTATTTCTTTTGTATTCATTTATTCGAAGCAGTTCATATGACAAGTTAAAGTCTCTACCTTGTCAAAACTGGTTATCCACTCGAGTCCAGCAGCCCAACACTACCTTGTTGCGTGTTTGCGCATGATGCAAGTAGCATACACACCCCTTGCATTCTGTCTTGAATCTGTGGAGTTTTGGGGAAGTCTCAGTTTCATCTCATTCGCTATATTCTCTTGTCTTACTAATGAAGACAGCCATTCGGAGGGGAGTCGTTCATCAATATGACTCTTATGACTGCTGTTAGTACTATTCTGAGGCTCGCATCAAAAGCAGAGAAGATGCATCGATTTACCGTGCGGGCTGATTACATTTTATTTTTTTATTCATTCATCAATCATTACATTTTATTTCACTCGAAAAGCGTTTCACTTGGGCGCGGCATTCCACAAAATGAAGTATTCTTCAATACCTAAGTATTGCTTCAGTGTTGGAGCTATCGGATAGAGCGTACTGTATTACCGCGCGCTGATTGTCGCGCACGACACGTGCGCAAACTTCTGTACACGCTAGAACCGTCCGGCCTCTGTGCGGAAAATGGCAGACGTTCATGGGACGAGATAATAGCTACACCATCGATCGATGACGGCCCTGCTTCGGGGAGACTAGCAAGCTGAGAAAATTCACTCATCAATCGGATATCTCCACGAATTCTGCCCTCTCACCTGTGAAGCCTTGGGTGCTGCTGGTGTACGGACCGGGTAGCTAATCTGCAAGGTCGGCATTTTGTTCTGTCATCGTTTCAAAACTGTCATATGGTGATACCAGGTTGTCTTCCTTCTTCAAGCAACGTTTGCATCTTGAGATGCAAACGTTGTATAAGGATGAAAGTGGAAACGTGGAAACGACGCCTCCGTTTAGGGCACACTTCTAAAGTGGTCTTCGCCTGGCCTGGACGAGACGGATATATGATAACCATCGTACACGGTCGCTAGGTGCGTTTGAGGCGTGCAGCCATGAGTATATCGAGATCAGCTAGCTTTGCTGCACTGAAGTAAGTCTCGGTAATTGTATCCTAAATGCAGCTCTAGGGCTTATCTTTTTATCAAATAGCTGTAGAGCTGCTTGTAAAACGGCCTCAATGGCGTTTGTGTACTGTGAAATGACATAAGGCTCTTACGAATTTTTTTCTTGACAAGTCCCGTGAAACGCATGGTTTACCTGAAGACGAAGCATATGGGGTAGATTTCGGCTTTGGTTGCACATCTATATCACCAATGTGTCTCCCCTAACACCTATTGAGTAAGTGCCTTCCACTTTTTGCGGAAAAGTTACGCACAATCGAGCAGGAAATATGGCTTTCCATCTCGAGCTGTGTGGGACTCGACCCCAGCGGATGGATGTTACGCCGCTAAGACTCATGCCCACCAAACGCACCTTCCCCCTTGAACTTCACTCTCTGATGGCCCAGATCGCCCTAGAACAGCGCTATGGGCTATCGGATCGATTGACCCGGGTCGTTCACGGGTTCCCCCACTTGTCAGGCGCACTTTGTCCCAGCCCTTGCGAACCCGTTTGATTCAAAGTTGCGCTTTCTTTAGCCGTGTCGGCCTCAGAAATATTCTGCCTTTCCTTTGTTTTAGCACCTCCTGTGCTACTTCCTCTCCCAATTCCCATGCCCGGATCGAACCCAGTATGTACTCCACAAAGGTTTTCAAACAACTTGGCGGGAGGTCCTGAATTTTAGAATGGGTTATTCCCGCTCTAGGCCATTTCTCGCGAATGTGTCTGAACGCCATGATGCTGGCCTCTTCCCATGCCTGGCACCTGAGGAGTGTGCGTTGTGGACTGTCCTCCAGAGCATCTTTGCAGAAACGGCATGTTTCTACTGAGCCTTCTCTTTTCGGTAGAGATATGACAGGAAGTTACCATGCCTCGTAAGAACCTGTGTCAGATAGAAGTTTAGGTCTCCTCCTGGTTTTGCTATCCACACCTGTATGTTTTGCACCAGTTTGGTTAGGCTTCTTCTGCGGGCACCGGAGAGAATATCGTCCCACTCGGCTTGCCAGTCTTCTAAAGGGGCTTTTCTTTCTCGTTCTTTTTCGCTCTCTGTAGGGGTACCAATATCCCAGAGGAGCTGTCGGATGTCGGTTGTTTCCTATCCGTCGAGGACACCCGTGACAGCGGTTTTCTTGTTACCGCTGTCACGAGTGTCCTCCTAACCTCGGTAACAAGGACACGTTACCGCGTGTCCTTGTTACCGCGGTAACGTGTCCTTGTTACCGCGTACATTTTTCTATGGCTTTGTCGATGGGTCCTCTTGGATCAGTACTAGAAGCTCTTGCAGCACTTAGTTTTGCTGTTGACAATGGCGCGCTTAAGGATTGCTCTACTTCCTCTATGTATATCTAGTCAGTGCCTGCACTCGATCCTCGTTGTCTCGGTGGGTCTGCTTTAGCGCCCTTCTGGTTTTGTTCGATGCTTTGCGCTTATCGGGAATGCCCTGTGTCCACCAGTGATTCGGCGGTTTTTCCTGGCCGTCTTAGGTGCACCTTCACCATGGCGGTTTTTGCACACGCCTCCTCGAGGATGGCTTGGAGCTGCCCCGGGGTCTTGGAAAAATCGGATTGCATCATTTTGTTTGATATTTTTTCTTGAATTTTTTTTATTCGAATGTGGTACGCTTTCTCTGTTGCTAAAGCGGTGAATTAGTTTAGAGATTTATTCGACTTTCCACACAGGGATGATCGTGTGGAGATGTTAAATTTTTCTCCTCCACGAGAACCGTCCAGCTTGATACCTTCCACGCTATCTGAGAATTACTGAATGTTATGTCTTCGTATGATTCGCAACTGTGGCGCCGGATTGTCGCCTCCTTACCGCCGTTGAGAGTGTACAAGTCGTTTGGCACTGCCCCTTCTAAGGAAGTTCTCACCCGTTTGTCTGTTCGCCGGGAGCCCCATATATCTGCTGCCGAGTTAAATCTCCGAAGATTATTAGACCTGTTCCCGGTTTCAGGTTTAGTATTGACGTCGTGACGTTATACAACAGTTGTTCGAAATCCTCGATGGGGCTTATATAGCAGGAATATACTTTCCCTTCGTTTTTATTTTAATCCAGGAGAATCCTGATCCGCTACTTTTGTTTTGTATTTTAACGGTATGTTTGACTATGTGTCGTTTGCCGAGGCAGTCGCCCAGTTATTAGGTAATTTTGCTAGCGTTTTGTTTTGTTCGCTAACAACGACTACGTCTGTCCCTCTTCGTTGCGTTATTTCCCAAATCATGTCGTGGGCGGTCCGGCTTCGACACGAGGCTCGACGAAGCACAAAACCATGTTGTGCCGCATCGAATAAAATGTCTCTATTCCTCTTTTTATATATACATAAAAGTCACCGATGACAGCGGACATTTTTGTCTGACCGCTTAGCGACTATACATTCCGTGGATTGTATTGCTGCTGTTATTATTCATACCATGTTATTCCTGTGTATGTATTCTACTTACTCTACCTAGCTTCTCTCAAAACCCTTCTACAACATCATTTCATATAACTTTGTTCTGTCCACCATATCATATGTTGTTTTCATCATATTTATTTCACTTTCATATTGAGTATGCATATAACATAAAATATCATATGTTTTTTTAGATCTAAAAGCCCTGCCATACATACTTGTTCTCGCAATCTCGATTCCACAACCTGATCGACCTATTAAAAAAATATAATCATGTAGCCTATACTCTTTCCAAAATCTGCACTGCCGATATCCTAATATTCCACTTGTCTCTAGAACGCTTTGTATTCTACTCTTTAAACCCTACATAAATATTATACATATTTATGCAAGTTTTAAAGAGTAGAGTATATATACGCCATGGTTGTAGTTGCAATTAGTCGCTCATTTTGTAACGTGGCATTATCCATGGACTCTTTGGGACCAGAATAAAATTTTCCCTTGCACCAACCCTCCGGAAATTGAATTGATTCACTAAATAGCACACATATTCGTTTCCCAACACTTGGATAATTGCTACTGACATTCTGGCACGGCCGCACGCCGTTTTTGTCATAATTTTCTTCATCAGGCGTTCGATCTTATCTGCTATGATTGCTATATTGGTGCCGTTTTTGCCCTTTCTACACTGGTTACGTCAGTCGTAAAAAAAAAGTGTGCTTGTAACGCGGCATTAATTGATTTTACTGTGTACGTTCTATCATGCTCCTCTTTTTGTCATCCTTGTTTTCTCTTACCTGACGTTGTCCCAAAACTGTTTTACTCGCAGTCCCCTAACAGCGCTCAAAATACTGCTGCTCATCTACTTCTCAAATTTTCTCTTGTATTCACATTTGAGCTCTAGTTTTGGCTTTGTTATAATTGTCTCAGTCCTTTTCTGGCTTATATACGTCTCTTTCTAGTGCCTTTGTATGTTCCCTATCCATCTTTTCCGCTCTAATATTGCCCCATTTATTTGATCACTCCACCACCCTCTAGAATTAAAAACATTTTTTAAGGAGGTTGTTTTTAATTCTAGACTATCCTCCGTCCCCTACGGGCTTGGAACTCAACCTGAGGTATATCTTCAAAGCACCGAGAGCCGGACATGTTAAGATATCTAGAGTTTTCCTAACAGTCCTTGTGGCAGCATGGCCGCTGACCCTCAGCGGTATGGTTATTCATCTAATCTCAATGAGGATTGCTCAAAGAAAATTCGATCAACAACAGGGATCGAACCGGGGACCGGTAGATGACAACCATGACTAGCGCACTAATCCCCTAGACCACGCCGCCACTTCACTCCACCACCCTCGCCCCCCTCAAAGTCACTTTGCTATCACCCAGCAATTATTCTACGCGTTCTAACTTTACCTATGCATATAATCTATTCGCTTTTTTCCCACTTCCCAGCAAGAGTTGTTTCATGTATTCTACCGTTTGCGCCCATTTGCGGTTATCCAAAGAGGTATTTTGCATAACTACCCGCCGCTGCTTCTCACGCTCACTTCTAAGCAATTGCGCCTTCTCTTCAACGATTATGACTTCCTCTACCCAGTTATCTATTTGAACCTGCGCCAGTAATTAGTCTACGCACGACTTTCTGTCCTACTGTGTCTACGTATATCTCCCTTCTACTTGCGGGTCCAAATTTAAAATTTGGCTTTTGGTCGACTCTCTTAGTTGTATCCGTGTTCTGCCCGCTCTGTCTTCTCCTCCATCCAGCTTTTCGATACGCGCATTCGAATCTCCTAGACACATTACCCCTCTCTTATTTTAACACTCTCTAATATTTTTACGTACTTCTTTAAATAACGATCTTGTTGATCTTGTTGTCCCGTGTTGTTCAACATTTTGCATACCTTCCACTGACCATATCCCCCCCCCTTCCTGATGTATCTCTATTACTACCAGATATTAATATATGTTATCGATGGCATGTAGTGGTGGAGATAACCGGCGACTCTTGTGAGCAAAGGAACTGCGGGTTCGATCCTAGTGCGACGTGCCCCCTTTAGATGCGACCTTTCTGTAGATTTGCAGGTTTAAGTTATAGTTGTAATTATCAAGATTCAAGATTCAAAACGTGGTTTATTATAGGAACTGCATAATACAATGCTTTAGTTCTCATTAAAAAATATATAGATAATAATGCAAAATCGGATATAAATGGCTAACTCTCAGTCATGAACAGCCATAAAATAAGTCAATCATGAAGTATCACAAATCATGGACACAACACAAATAGCATGTGTGCCCCTAACTATGTCAAAAAATGTGTTGGTGAGTATCAAGTAGAGACGCGCAAGTGCAGCCTAGGCGGAACATACTGCACTGAATGCACACTTCAGGACGTGTAAAGTGTCGTACGAGCACGAAAAGTAGAACGACGGCCGCTTTGAGGGCCGTCATAACAACTCGAATATTAAAAAGTGAAAGGAAACATCACCGGCAAACAGCAAGTGCAAGCACCTCTCCGGTGCGACGAAAATACAGCTCGTAGCATTCGTTCATGCAGTTGCGCTACATACGTACATAGAAGCACGATCTTCCAAATGAAAACAGGATAAGCTGCCGCCAGAGGTGGTAGGATGACGTGCATATATGTCTTATATGATGTGTGCTTAATGTACCATCACGTCTCATTCCAACGGTGACTTACTATTCAGGCTCGGGGATGCGGTAGTCCTTTTGGTCGGGCGGCCTCCGACCAACGCCTTCTGTGACGTACGAGCCTTCAGCGAGCATCTTGCGTTTCTGCAGCACTGGACTATTTGGGTGAATGCCGTACGAAAACGGAGAGCATGTCCTCCGCGTGTGAAAGGGCTTATTGGCTTCCGTCGGCACGACTGGTGCGTACTTGTAGTAGTTTCGAGGCGACAGAGGCGCCGGCGGGTGCATCTGCGTCAATAAGAACACACATGATTGCAAAGATAGGTTGAGTTACGCATACGCACATGACATTGTTCATATTTATCTATAATTGTTTAGTCGGCTGTCGCAGGCTAAGCCAATCATCAGCAAGTCGGCAGTCACCGACGCTGATGATGACAGCAATTTTCATTCGGCGAACTCTCGCCTAGAAAGAATAATAATAATAATAATAATAATAATAATAATAATAATAATAATAATAATAATAATAATAATAACGACGAGTATATCCTAGCTGTCAACGCACAGCCTTTTTTTTATTCATGTAGCAGCAGACACCCAGAACACAATCTTCAACTACTGCTCCCTCGCCCAGTTGCTAGCTTCGTTAGAGAGCGCAGTCGTGCGAGAACGCGGTCAGTCGCTGTTCCCGGCCCATGACAGAGCGGCGCGACCGATCAGCAGGAAATGTGCAGCCTAGACTCTCTCGTCCGGGCTCCCAAATTCCAAGACATCGACGACGACAGGGACCCGCGTCCAGGCACCGGTCGACGAGAACGTCTGCGTATACATGTGTCCCCGGAGGGACAGTAATAATAATAATAATAATAATAATAATAATAATAATAATAATAATAATAATAATAATAATAATAATAATAATAATCATCATCATCATCATCCTCATCATCATCACCATCACCATCATTACTATCATGATAATTAATAAATTATATGAAGAAATCTTATAATGCGTTTACTTTCACATTGCCTAAAATATACTTAAATTATACATAACTACTCATCGGCAGTGTACGAGATGGACATATGGCCCATATGGACAGCTCTGCAGAAAGACGCAGTGGCCAGTCTTGATCCAGGTCCTGCCCTGACACGGCGGCTACCTGGTATAATGAATATGGCGTGAGACTCCTTGTCCTAAAGAAGTAAGACATCTCTCTCACGGTGTCGACGAAATGTCACGCATTTCCTAGTTTGGGAGTGGGGAGGAATACGGGTTTACTGGGGTTATGTGTACCAAACTAGTTGCTGATAGCTGCCAGCATGTGCATTATGCATTTCCGAACCCCTTCCTTAACTAAAACATGATACGGCCCGCACGTCAGCCAGTAATGTATTGGTTTATGAGCGTACTGATTGAATGTAAAAGATTCAACACTAGGCATCGCAGCATCTTGCTTATTGCAAACTGTTCTGTGGCAACTACCGCTCAAATGTAAAAACCAATCGGGGCTGTCCTAACGATCTGTATTCACTCAAAAAGAAAACTGACGAATTAACAAAGACCGTCAGTAAATTAGTCACGGGCAATATTGGCAGTAGCTCTGTTGCCACAACTGCAGCTATATATCGAGCCAGAAGCAGTCAATATTGCTCCGCAGCAAAAAGTATCACGATGGGAACAAACATGGGCTAACGTGCAGATGCAATACTGAACAAAACTCGCATGCAAGCATCAACACCGGGACACCTCAACATCTGCGTATTCAAGACGGGCCAAAAGAACATCGAAACAGAAGTATTATGTTCACACCAAACAGATTACGCAGGATGGATGGCTGACAGTTGGAAAAGAAGGCCACGTGGCAAATCAGGAACAACGTACAACATCTGGCATAAACAAATTCCAAAGGTCAAATCCGTATTATAATAATTAATTTTCATATAAATCTAAGCATCCGACAAATTAAACACACCACTGGACCTTGGAATGTGGTCGGAAGGGATACACTTTTGCCATTTCTGCGGACAACGAAAACCATTTAGAATAAACGACGCAAAGAAGACAACCGTCGCAGGAACTAAGCGCAGCAGACAACCTGAAGAAAAGAACGATATCACAATGATATCTCCGAGATACTGGCACGTGGCGTTATAGCATCTTGCGACACAGCAAATATACACATAGAATCGATACAGATATATGTTGTGGAATGTTAAATCACGGGAATCACTATATACTGAGACAAAAATCCGACGAAAACGACCTTCTCGACATAGATATTATGCAACCCGCGGATATAACACATTATATTGGAGACGCTATGAGGTAATGTATTATATAATTTTGTCTATGAAGCAATGCGAAAAGCACTCCCGTGGACGTTACATCTTGCCTGAGGTTCAGCCCGACAACAACTTTACTTTTTTAGTCGGGGGGAAGAGAAGTCTACTACGCCCAACTTTGAAAGTCGGGTGTATTCCCCAGGGGCCACGGGTAGAGGGTCACATTGGGGGGTTGGCCCTCATTTTGTTTTAATGTATGACTTTTAAGACTTCTTATATGGTGTTCCAGTACGAGGGTATTTCCTTATTTTTCTTTGCAAATATCGTGTAGGTTAAAGGCCGGTGCCTTCATTAAAAGTGGTAAAATTGCGCGCTGCTTCGTCCAAGCTGGGTACCGCAGAACAGTGTGTTCTGGGGTATCATCTGGTTTATTGCCACAGTAGATGCACTTGGGTCTGGG
>QVRM01002131.1:12500-20000 GCA_003439945.1 Dermanyssus gallinae | reverse complement strand
GCTACCCGGAGTTAGCTGGCGTTGGTCGCTATCTCACCGCGACAAACTCATGCGACGATACATACAAGCCTTCTTTTCCGGCCTATATTCCGGCCTGGATGAAAGGCGCAGCAGAACTCTTCAACTTATCTTCTAGCGAAGCAGCAGATGACAGATGATGATAGGCCCGAAGGCCTATCTCCCTAGGGACACGTTTTAGCTACGGCGTTCGGACCTTCGTCATGGCTATTGATTGAACCTGGCTCTCTTTTCCCTATAGCTCGGAGCCAACTCAGCCCACGCAATTAAAGAACTTCCGCATGAAAGCAGAAACTCGCTCGACTGCTTCGTGTTTAATTCCATCGACAATACTGCCCGCCAGCCTTGGACGCCTCTAAAGCACCACTATTTCGCTAGCGCCTCTCAATGCTACTAACATCAATGAGGGTAATTTAAACGATCCAAGTTTAGGTACTACTCAGTATTGAATCTGTCGAACGACATCTAAGGTTGCTAGCAGTACAGCTTCTGAACTCAAAATCGCTTCTTTCCTCTTTGGCATATATATATATATATATATATATATATATATTTATATACCAATGAGCTCAACTGTAGCGTAGCAGCTTGTTTGCTGATTTTATAGATTTTCTGTATTATTTGTCCAATTTTATATTCTATAGCAGGGGTCAAACTAATATTAAACGTTTGTGCTAGAGAAGCGCACCCCCAATGACCAATGACGATGTTCATGATGATCATGAATGGCGAAAATAATTGCCGCACAAAGTCGCGCAGCCGTTGACTGGCAAGATAATGTGGCCAAGTGAAGTAAACTCAGCAAGACAACCCGCCGACAAATGGGGGGACAAATAGGATGACTGGTTTCTAGTGGATTTGTGAGTTCCACACTGGCGTGGCTTTAACAACGACGGCCGCCGCCGGCGTGCACCGTGCATTTAAATCGCAAATATCTTTTTTTTTTTTTTAAAGATTTGTTTGCTTATATAATCGCTAATAAATCTATAACACAAAAACATTGTGTAATGATGACACCGATAATAATAATAATGATGATGGTGGTGGTGGTGATGATGATGATAATTCGAATAAAACCACGGCGTCACCGATCTCGAGAGTCTATATTTCTTTCTCTCTTTTTCTCTCTCATCTATTCATCTACTTATCTCCCTCATGTGTCTGAAACTGTAAGGCAACTAAAGCGAGTATCGAAAAACACCAGCGGTTGCTAGCTAAGCCGCCCAGAGGTTAGGTGGGACCAGCAAAGGCATCGCCATCGTGTAACCGTGTCGGCCGTTACATAGCATCGCGTTAATTTCTCCCCTCTGTTGTGTCCTACCTCGACATTTACTACTCGACTACTGCCCGTAATTCTTCTTGCACTTCCCTTTCGTATTCCTCTTCTTCCTATTTGTCTTGATCTCCTTCTTCCATATCTGCGATCTATTTATTGGTTCGTGACGTTCGTGATCAGCAAATGGCGGCCGTGAGCCTATGGGTCGGGCGCGACCACTGGCGACACGCGAGAGGCGAAGTGGCGAGGCAGGTCGCTCAACTTTGAGTCGACAACCGATTGCCACATCAGCATAGTGCCGGGCTCCACGGCGGCCATCAGTCGGAGCGGAGACGGAGAGGATAAAAAAGCGAAAAAGAGAGAGCAGAAGAAAAAGGGGAAAAGGCGGAGAAAGGGGAAAGTGCAATGCAAAAGGCAGATGAAAGTCCTAGCGAGTCGTCTCGAATCTGCTAGATGTGCTACGCCGTTTGTGAAACATCACACTCGAGTGGCACCGAACGACGACGGCCGCGCTCCAAAGCAGGTACGCAACGACGGTTCCATAGCGCATACATCGTAACACGTCATCATAGTAATGCACACGCCCCCACAGCACGAGATGATGATGAACGAAGCAAAAGGCAGTACAGACAACAGGAGCAATGGGACCAACAACGACAACGTAGGAATCTCGCGTACAGAGCGCGCTATGGGCATCATCGTGGGGCTCACCCATTGAGCGAGCGATTAGCCAGTCGTTCGTTGGGTCAATCAAAGCGGCCGACCGTTATGCTGATCGCCGTTCATCTCAGACAGCGTCTCACTACGAACTGACTGCAATGCACCCTTGTATTCTGTGTGTCTATGTGTAAGTAAATCGAAAGTTTGGCTTGTGAAAAATTAGCTGTTGACGGGGGCGCGGTCCCGTTACGTCGACGTAACGGGACCGCACCCATTTCAATCCGGGTTAATAGTACTCATCGTAGTACTTGTTGTAGTATTGTTAGCCCGAGGTAACAGTACTCATACTAACAATTGTTGTAGCATTGTTAACCCGAGGTAATAGTACTCGGCAGTAATAATTGTTGTAGTATTGTTAGCAGTCAGTAGAAGTTAGTAAGGGTCGTGTTTTTGTTGTTGCGGTTGTTGCTGTTGTTATTGTAGTGATACGGCACGGGTTGTGTATGGTCTGCCCTCTTGCTCTCCCGGGTTGCGACTAACGACAGTAGCAACAACAACAACAACAACAACAACAACACCGGTAGCAGCGGCAGGAAGACTACTAGAAGCCAACGCGACAGCCGTAAGGCCAGTGACGACCACCAGAATAAGAGCGTTGTGCCAACCTACCTACGGCGACCTGGCGGAAGCGATGTGTCAGCGTGACGGGCGGCCCGTACAGCAGCAGCGGGACAACGATAGCTAACAACAGTAGCAGCAGCAGCAGAAGATTCTACAGCGTGTGTCAGCACGCCAACGGTGTCAAAGGCCGGCAGACATCATCCTCATAAGGAGAGTGTTCTACCAGAAAATTAGTAATATATATATATATATATATATATATATATATATATATATATATATATATATATATATATGTACATATATATATATGTAATATATATATATTATATATATATATATATATATATATATATTATAATATATATATATATATATATATATATATATATATATATATATATATATATATATATATGTACATTTATATATATATATATATATTGAGAGATGAATAAATAAACAATACGCCTGCAAATGCAGACTAAGCAACAAGCTATGGGTAAACTCTGGCTGGTGTTGCTCCCACCTCCCTCCCTGTCTACCTCGGGACGGCACGGCACTGCCCAAAAGGTCGAGATGAGGCTACTGGCGCCACCATCAACACACGCGCCGTCGATGTGGTTCAATGTGACGTCTGACCTTCGTCGGCGCGGCGACCTTGATAACCAGACTCAACACCAGCGGGTTCGAGACTAGCGTTCTTTCCATACACGAGCATTAGGTGTGTAACAACAACAGCAACAACAGCAGCAAACAACAACAACAGCAGCAACAACAACAACAGCAACAACACTAAAAACATCTGTGACGATAAAAACACGAACAACAGCAACAACCCAAACGCCGTTAGCGTGCACCGACAATAATCGTTTTCGTTATTAAACGAAGTGTATAACTTTTAATTATTTCATTTTAAACCATACATGGCAGGCTCAGTCGGCAAGTCTAGATCGATTAAATGTGCAGTGTAAGTCACCTAAAACGAAGCGACTAGAAAAAGAAAAGCATAACGTAGTGTTTGTTGAGTATTAAGAGCCGCTTAAACTTTGCTCTGCTCAGTCTAACAGACTGAGGATGTAGCAGATAAAAAAAAATGATGTATATAAAACATGTCTTGACATTATACATATATATATATCACTTTCGCAAATCATTTATGTTTTGCTCGTGTCTATATACGGAATAGTAGCCGAAAAGTGTCACAGGTTGGTGAGGAAATAAAGAGTTCTGGGTAGAATCTAGTGATCCTATCTGTGGCCCGATGTGGCATACGACAGTCGCCACATTTACGCTAGATACAGCTCGTGTACAAAAACACTAGTTTTTATGACTGCGACGGTCAGTGCGTTTATGGAATTCGATCGCATAAATGGATAAATATAATGGACTTACATAGAGGTGGCCGAGATTGCTGAAAATGTGTACACATTCTAAGAGTGTCAATAAAAGTGTACTGCACTTACGTGTATATATAGATATAGTATCCATAAATGAGTGCGCTATGTTTAAAGGGGTCTTATACGAGTAAAGTGGGGGGCCGGATGTTTAGCGCAAGAGCCTATTAATATTTGTTATATCAATGTGGCTGTCGGGACACACCTTTATGAAGTATGCGAATACGAGAGAACAAGCTTTTTTTAGATGGAGAAGCAGCTTATTGTGCCAACGTGTTTGAAAGAAAAGGCGCACCTTTCCAAGTCGCTTCCGTTGGGCCCGCTATCGGATTCCCAAACAACCTCACTGCTGGCCTGCGCGATCGGCTTAAAATCGCTCCGCGGTCTACTGTAACTTCACGTTTGGCTGCGTTCGCCCAAAACTGATCCCGCGATGACAGCGACGAAATCCCCTAGTGTCGCGTACGAAATCGCACTGAAGACTCCTCCGGCCTCGCAATGATGTCACAACAAGACATCCGCAAGCGGGCCGTTCTCTCTTGTCGTCTTCCCACGAGCGATGTGCTCCATGCAAGTTTTGCTAAAAGCATACCAGCACAGATCTCACTGCTAAAGTTAAAAGCGCATCTAAGATGATTTTTTGTTTACCCCCGGGGGTACTTGCGACAGCTTGCGGTCTGGACCTTGCAATGCTGATCAGTGAGGTCTAACCTTTTCGGCAGAGACGGTGAGGAGAACTGACTGCTTCTAAGCCTAGTACGCTTCGATGCCTGATTTCTGCCGTAGCCGAATGGAACTGGCATCAAAAATCCATGTGCAACTGAAGGATCAAAATAAGTTTTAAACTTTAAATTTTAATAGAACTAGTCCTATCCTACCGGTGGACTAGGTTAGTTGCCATACACGCCCGCTAGGCATATCGTAATATAATTGTCAATACCAATTGTGTACCTTTTAAATGTCTTTGTTTAATGAACGTGACAGGAAACATGTTAAAATCATTGGATGTCAAATATGAAAAATATGGCCTCGATACTTGCAAACAGTATTTAACATGTATGTTCTTCTCTTGCTGGCAAGTCGGATGCATTTTGATCGGACGAGTCTTCTTCCAAACACGTTAGTATTTTCATTCAGAATCGCACAATTTGTAAGGAAAGTGCCGGTCAGCCACACCGATATAAGACGTTTTAGTTCATTCACTATCACTTCTAAACAAGACAACATTTTCGCTTCGACAACTCGCTCAAATGTGGCCCAACTCAATCATGGATACGTAAAACCCAGGCAGTCAATTTCAGCTCAGGTTGTTTTTGGTCTTACTGTAGTATTTGTGTGTATGATTAGATAATGCACATCTACGCACTTATAGTATTAGGTACGCTTCCGCCCACATACGTCTGACATACGTCGCCATCGATAACAGTGGTGCCTATTTCGTGGACAAGAATAGCAAGCAGCTGCAGAAATGTTTCCAGATGTGGTGGTCCATGAGAAAATTATACAAGCAGTGCCGTCTCTGGTACTTTGAGCAGAACTAGGCACCTCTCTCTCTCTCTCTTTCCGTTACGACCACTGACTTTACTAAAAAAGGGCATTGTGCTATTAAGATTGTCAGGGTCTTAAACTACGTCTTGATCCATCTGACGATAAATGTACAGAAGGCCAACCGATACGGCATTCTGGTTTGTTTATAAAATGGACATCTCAACATTCATTGGTCTACATGGCTATGCATGCATATGGAAACTGGTCCACAAACAATATTGTGCACGAAATAGATAGACATCGTCGTTACGGTGCCGTTTGTGAGAAATCAAAAAAAAACGAACGAAAATAATTCGCTTAAATGTATTATTTGTGTCAAATTTTGGCCTATTCTACTTGGTGTACTGAACGTACACAAAATATCGGGTATATATACATATACGTTCAAAACGTACACCTATATGTATGTATATATATATATATATATATATATATATATATATACATACATATTTGATTAACACTGTATACTTGAATTTGCTTAAACAACAAGATGAGATCATAATGAGTTCACATAATTTATTTTGCAAAATAATAATAAAAAATCATAGTAGGACCCTTGCTAACCACTTGCCGGATGCATCCAACTTGCAGTGTCAATCGTGAGTATCTTTGAATAACCCTTTCAGCCCGTTCTGAAGGCAGGCGCAGTACGGCACCGTAGGCGTAATCTTGCAAAATGTATATAGCTGTACCTCCTCGAACGGGTTGCCCACTCGAGGCTGTGTAAACGATGACAGCGTAAACCTGCATCTATCTAATACTCTACTCCCGGACAGAGATTCGGAGCAGCGCTTTGTTAAGCAATTTTACGGATCGCTGGCGCCGCTTATCGTATCCGGTCCGCAGTGGAACTCGAAATCGAGTTCGGCTGGGGTGTTACTCTGCAACGCAACGTCCATTGACGTGACAACGTGTGCCGAGGTCCGCAATGACGCCGATTTTTTTTATGGGACCGTCTTCTCCGGACGGCAAATTTATTTAAGTTCAATAACTCTTCATTGAGCTTGAAATTTCCATTATTACATACATTCAAACAATTTCAAGTATTCAGGTAATTTCGCAGAAAAGACTATCGCCCGTGTCTACAATTTGGCAAAGTAATGGTTCTAAGTGGTGCTTCCCGGTCGACGAGGTTCTAGACAAACGAGCAACGCCCAATCGCCAAGTCTGAACGCAAGCCAGTAAGTACCGCGTAACCCGAGAGAAATTCCAGGTATCTCAACATGTCCGGCCCTCGATGCATGGAGGACATGCTCTTGGAGCTCATCCGGAGTTGACACGTTTAAATCGGGCCGCGTAGGATTCTAATCTTCTCCTAATCCTCATCATTTGGCGGTTGCCATCTCCCGAAACTTGGCCTGTCGATCGTTCTCGATTGCGTATCTATCTCTCTCTTTCTCTTTGACCATACCAAAGGTTGATCAATTAATACCTGTCGCATAGTTTAAATGGGCCGATTCCACATTTTACGCATCTGGTAAACATGTTGACAACATAGCGGAGATAATACTCAGAAAGATTGGCCCACTAAGCGTTTGCTACGGCTTCCAACATGACTGCAAGTCTAGTCGTTTGTAGTTCGAACATTAAGGGTAAGCACACTCGTACAACGGCAACTTGTCGGCATCATGCTTTGACAAGTACAGTGGCGAGAGATCTGCGATCAGCAATTTATAGCCTAGTCCAGTTACATAATTATTACCTACTAATAAGACGGACACGCTTTCAGGGCACATGTATACCACAATAAAATATTTGTATTGATGCATATTATTTATTTTTCATCAGAATCGGCAAAACTTCAGATCTCTTATAGAAGGGCATCTGTTGCGCTAGAATCAAACTTGCAGCTCTCACAATATCTCCCTCGCCATTCGGTTGACATTCAAACGTATATCGGCCGGCCTATTGTAACCATAAAGATCTTAATTTCAAAGCGTTAGAGCTTTAACTGAATGAACAAAGCACATATCCTTA
>QVRM01002131.1:0-10000 GCA_003439945.1 Dermanyssus gallinae | reverse complement strand
GCATTCAGACGTTGCCGAGCGTCTGAACAAGCATGTCAATAGATGGGGTGTGTATAAAGCATGTAAATGTAGCATGTCAATAGATGGGGTGTATAAAATACTGTCAACAATTGCACCTAAAAGTAGCTATGTGTAAGGCGGGTGCCGCGGCTACTGTTCATCGCTCAAAACACACATTAACGAAGACACAAAAAAAACACTTTGCAGTACAGTTTGTCGATGATGAAGCGTAATATCCAAAATGACTGGTCATATATAAAACGCTAGGTGTCAATTCGTGACCGTGGACAATGCTTGGATCCACCACGAAATAGCTCAGTCGAAGAAGCTGTCACGCATCTAGTGACATTTGTCAAGTGTCTTCTTAGCCATCACGCATCAAACAAGGTCTGGTGAATACACACACACACAGATAACTTTTTTTTTGGGCTGACCCTCAGCCAACATTTAATGTCCACGAGTTTGTTTTTGCAATACTTCGTAAGACGGACCCCATAAAAACAAATGTGGGGCAACGATGGGGATCGAACCCGCGCACCTATGTGTCTCCTCTGGCCGCAAGGCGCACGCGAAGCACCACGCCACCAGGCTCGACACACACAGACACCACAGTGCGCCTTTAACGTACAAGTGCATCAAACGTGCACTGTACCTGAACGAGCCAAATCTAATAGCCAAATCCTTGCAGGCTATTAAAACGCGCCGTGGACAACGTCTGGTCAATGTGCGATCAAGGAGTCAAAGGCCATTTTGTCGGCCAGAAAGTCAATGGCCACGGATGTTTCTGAGTTCCTAAGGAATCATCTTTATTGACTACCTACGGACAGAAATCAAGCAGTCACAGGAACCCATCATTTCACACTTTTCACACAGCCGACTGTACGAAAGGCTGCAAGCAAAACTTCCGAGACTGGCGTGCACATAGTCAGTTGTTGCGATTCGAACGTTCCGGCTCGTACCTCTAACGTTGCAGTGGTAAAATTAAATTAAGGTTTCAACTGCTATCTTTTTCTACCTGATCCCTCTGAAATGAACCCTTGTGATTTCTTTCTTATGCCTCAATATATAGGCTGAGGGGAAATAAAGCTTTATCCAATATAAGGAAGTAATCGCCGATATAGATGCATATTTGATTAATGGCCTTTTACCTTCACGCTTTTCCGAAGAGATCAGAACCTGGAACACCGCTGAATTATGTGTGCAGGGCTTTTATAAGGCTAAGCTGGGAAACGCAAACAATCCAGAAACGAGGTAATTCTATTGCTTTTGCTGATTCCTCAATGAACGCCCTAAATAGGCTTTGTACGTATGAACTTTCTTTCGTCTCGGATTACTGCCTGAGTAACGGCTGATATTGCAAGAGACGATACGTTTCTTTAAGGGCTAGGCAGAATTACTGTTGTGTCTGCATGTAGCCTTGAAGCCTGAGAAGGACCAGCATCTGTCAAGCACTCTGTGTCATAGATTTCTTGAGTGCTTGTGTGGCATGCAAGTGTGAGGAAAGCAACAAGCAAGTGGTCCTGGTTCGAAGCATATTAACCGCCACAAAGAAAATTGCGGTAAACCGCCTCCGTAATTTTTTTTAAGGTTTTCCGTAAAGGCAATTGCCCGTGTACGGTTTTTTCATGTCATGGCTAATTTTCATCCACTCCGGCACTCCTTTACCTTGTCTTAATTGGAAACCATGCAAACCAATGTAAGAGTGGCGGCAGGTCTGGGTCTCGAACCCAGTCCTCCCGAATGCAAGGCAAAGGCTTTGCCACTAAGCCATCTTGCTCGGTTGAGAGTTAAATTGAGAATTAGGATGCGGAGTTTATGACGACATTGGCTAACGTCACTCATATAGCCACAAGCGCTCTACTCGTGTAAAATGAATTTTCCTCATATGTGTCCTTCTCTATCCGATTGATTCACCGATATAGATGCCACAGTAATTCGTCACAATGCGGTAGAGGCAAGCGGCCTTACTGCTCATACCACGCAGTCGAATACTATTACTGCTACTGGCACTCCAATTAATCATGCTCGACCCGTTTCACGTATCGGCTCGAGCTCAGCCGGCGTACACGATCCATGCATTCGGCTATGAGGAGGTAAGAGATCTTGTGCGCTTTTCCCCAGCGACTGGTCCAAGATCAAACGTTTCGCATCAGTCGACTGCTTCCAGCAGGCTAAAACAAGCGAAATTACCAAGAAACAAACGGACAATAGAAGGGCAGAAGAAGAAAAGTTAAGGAGTTTACGACGACGACGACAACGACAACGACGACGACCAGGCTGCTTTGTCATCGAGAACAGCCTGCCCTCGAACATCGCCACGTGCAGGGCGCGCTTGGAATCAGTCGCAGCCTCGCGCATCTCCCCGATACTCGACGAACCGGATCGCGTATGACCGGCCGGCCAATCAAGAGCTTAAGCCGATAGTCGAGCAGCGGATGCCGATGTCTAAAGAGAACGGGCACCTTTCCGAGATACTTCCAGCGGCCGGCGGTGACGAACAACAACAAACACGAAGGCGATCACGATTTCGAGAAAGCCGTAGTAATAGTTGTAGTAGTCGTAGTTGTAATAGTAATAGAAGTGGTAGTAGCAGTTTTCTTTGGTGGCCACGTCCATTGAAGAAGCATGCTTTTGCTGAAGATTCTCTAAACTTGTCGAGGACGGATGATAGTCTAGAATTAACGAGAGAAAAAAACTGCCTTGAAAGTACGTCACATTGCACAATTGCTGCCATTTGAATGTAAATGAATAGAATGTGCCCTTTCTGCCTTTCATCAACGAGCTTTGATTCTTCATCATCGCTGTACATACGAGTGTGCGCACGTGCGCTGTACTCTATTCAACGGATTCTATGATCCAGATCATACGACTTGCGATGCGATTACTAAGGCGAAGGTGCAGTATGACACAATGTCTTCTTCATTCATACTACTTTGTGTTACTCTAGGCTCAATGCTGAAGACGATTCAGGTCTCTCGATCGCAAGCGGTCGATCCCTTACATGAATGATGACGACACACTTGCCCGACTTCTATCGGGCGGAGGGAGCAGGGTGCGTCATACGCCTAACAGAGGGGCGTATCGGGTAATCGGGTTCGGGGTCCCGTGCATGTCTCCTGGAACATGCTTTTCTATTTGTCAAACAAAAACGGAAACAACCACACCAATGATAACGGATACAACAACAACAAGGAAACAAAAACAACGAAGACGTCAACACAACAACAACAGCATCAACAACAATAACGGCATCAACAACAATAACGGCATCAACAACACCAGTCCAAAAAAATAACGTACGACGAGCGCTAAATTGTAAGAACCCATATAACAATGAGCTTACCCCGCGCGGCTTCTGCTGCTACTGCTGATAATGATTATGATCAACATCGCCGCAGCCTGTCGCAGACGCTTGTGGCGTCGGCCGGCATGAACAACCGGCGGGCCAACCGGCGTCGAGAACCGCGTTTACATCGGTCGACATCGACCCGCAACGATGGTAGTTGCAGGCGGAGAGGTTTCCCTTGTTGTTGTTGCTGTTGTTGTTGTTGTTGTTGTTGTTGTTGTGGTCGTTGTCGTCGTCATCGCCGTCGGTGTTGTTATTATGGTGGTCGACCTCTAAAACTAAGCAGGTAAGCTCAACAGCAACAGCAACAACATTAGCCACATCGATGGCGGCGAGGCGGAGGTGGGATCAGCTGTAGCAGTAGTTTCGTAGGCACAACAGCCCAGGCCCAGCTTACAGAACTTTCAAAGGACTACTACTGAGAAGAAGAAGAAGAAGAAGAGCAAGATGAAGAACACACGCAAAAAGAGGAAGAAAGCAGGAAGAAAAGATCGCGAACAGGCAGCATCGTCGTCGTCGTCAACTTTGCCTTGCCGTCCGCTCTCTAGGTCAGGTGATCTGTCTGTGACATCTGCTCGGAAAGCTAGAGCTCTACGCCGAAGCATTTAACATACTGTACCTTCACCATCTAACATACTCTACCTATTGGTATTATAGCCTTAACCTCTCTCCACCATGACCACCACCACCACCATCACCACCACCGCCAGGATCGCGTCTCTTCTCGGTCTGATTTTGCTTCGTTGTCCGCAGCTTTCTTATCTCCTTCTTGTTGCTTTTTCGCGCCTCCCAAAATAAGGCCGCTGCTGCTGCAGCTAAGGATGTTGTTGTTGTTGCTGTTGTTTTTTTGTTGTTGTTGACGTTGATGTTATTGTTGTTGTTGTTGCTGCTGTTGTTGTTGCCGTTGTTGTCGTGGTTGTCGTTCTTGTTGTTTTTGACATGTAATGATGATGGTGACGATATGATGTTACTCGAGAGGATGTTGTTGCCACTATACTGCCACCGTTATTGCTGTTAGGTGGTATAGTACGATAAACAAACACTGAAATCAACCAACCAGCCAGCCAGCTAGTGGTTGGCGTCACTCTCAACAGCGCAAAACAAAGCGCCCACTGATCGACGGATAGATAGGTCGAGAGAGAGAAAAAGACTGACTTCCTTCCTGTCGCTGATCTTCCTCATGATGTCGTTGTGGCACGGCCGTCGTTGTCCTCGTTGTCGACTACATGTTCTGCTGCTGTTTTTATTGTTGTTGTTGTTGCTGCTTTTGTTGCTGATGTTGTTGTTGTTGTTGTTGTTGTTGTTGTTGTTGCTGCTGTTGTTGTTGTTGTTGTTGTTGTTGTTGTTGTTGTTGTTGTTGTTGTTGTTGTTGTTGTTGTTGTTGTTGTTGTTGTTGTTGTTGTTGTTGTTGTTGTTGTTGTTGTTGTTGTTGTTGTTGTTGTTGTTGCTGTTGTTGTTGTTGTTGTTGTTGTTGTTGTTGTTGCTGTTGCTGTTGTTGTGGTTGTTGTCGTTGTTGTTATTATCAACATAATTATCATCACCGCCATCATCATCATCGTCATCATCATCATCGTCAGCTTCACCACGAGAGCCCGGTAAGGCCCTGCTTCTACTGGCGCCGGCCGCGCTTCTTCCAGCGGCTGCCCCGGCCACGATCACCAGTATTACCGCCATCACGACCACCACCACACAACCAACACCACTACCGGCACCACCAAAGGTGTCGACATCGTGGGTGTCAAAGCTAGGCCGAGCCAAGCCAGGCCAGGCCAGGGCAGGCCACGCTACGCTAGGCCCCCGACTAGCCTAGCCAGAGGGCCCTGGCTGGCAGACCAACAGACAGACAGATAGGCAGACAGATAGACAGACAGATGGACGGGCGGGCGGGCGGGAGGAAGGGAGGGCGTATGACCAAACAGGCCCACGAATTTGCGCATTTCAGATCGGAAGGACCCAGTCAGGCTGACTGACTGGGCGACGAGGACCTTAGCGCCGTCGTAACCATGGCGGGACGACAATCTCCACAACGACGACGACGACCGAGATAAACGATAGGAGAGACCGTCGACCGGCCAAGAGAACGCGTCCGCCGACCATTGCGGTAGTGGCACCCGTGGTAGTAGTAGCAAGCCACGAGAAGGCAACGTGAAGCCACGAGGAGGCATTCGGCAAAGAGTAAACAAAGCGCACGCTAGTCATACATACAACCACATACATACGTACATACAAGTACAGAATATATACAACCACATACATACAACTGCGGCATATATAGAACCATATACATATATACAACTACGCCATATATACAACCGCATACATACATATAACTACACTATATATACAACCGCATACATACAACTACGCCATATATACAACCACATACATACCTATAACTAGACTATATATACAACCACATACATACCTATAACTACACTATATATACAACCACATACATAAAACTACACCACATATACAACCACATACATACAACTACGCCGTATATACAACCACATACATACATATAACTACAGCATGTATACAACCACATACATACAACTACAGCATATATACAACCACATACATACAACTACAGCATATATACAACCACATACATACAACTACGCCATATATACAACCACATACATCCAACTATACCACATATACAACCACATACATACATACAACTAGAGCATATACACATCTCCGCCAAGCACTGGCCGCCAGCATATATGTGGCGTATACTCACTCATCTGTTGTCGATATGTCGATAAGTCTTAAGTGTACGTGGAGGCACGCTAGGCTGCAAAAAGCGTGGGTGGACAGACGGGAAATCTCGCACGCGTTTAGCGGAAATTGTGGGCAACCAGACAACACTAACAATGAGAGGTGTAGCGATAGTTTCGGGTAGCCCGAAGGACAGAAGGAGAGGGGAAACAAGCGAAAAATTAGGATATATATATATATATATAGAAAATATTGTGATGATTTATTAATAATTTACCATACGTTTGCACACTCGGTAGTGCTCGCCTTATATATATATATATATATATACATACATATATATAAAAGGAGAAGTTTATGTTGAAGAAGCTACCAGCACCAGAAGGGAGCCAACGATGACGCAGCTCAGTATTACGTAGGCATAGAAACGTAGAGAAGCATAGCATAGAAAGAGAGAGAGAAAGTAGAGTTTCAGAAATTTATTGCTAACTTCAACTCGTCAAAATACGCTTAGCTCAACAAGCTAATGACGAATGAAAGCAAAGCAAACGAAATCGGACACACAAACCAAGACTGTGTGCACAAAGCAAACCAAAAACGCACAGCGAGCAAGGAAAGAAAGACGCAGAGTAGAAAATCTAAGAAAGAGGAAAACAAACAAAGCAGGCTCTCACACCTCGTAGCGAATGGCAATAACGAATGGCAAGGCCGGAATACGACACAGTATTGTTATTGGCTGAGCTAACCGACAAACCGATGAAAACGCCGACACCCCGCCCACCCAAACACCAACCGCGCCCCAGTGAAGAATCAAGCGACACACACTAAAGCGGGAACACTGGGACAAGAACTAGAATCTTAAGCGTCGTTTACTGAGGGCAGGCGAGTTTTTCTCCACATTCGAAATGATTGCTAGTTGGCTGGTGATTAACTTCCGTGTCATAATTGCTCGTTGGTCGTCCCATTTACCCTATAATACGGTTCAGCTATCTGAACGGGCATGTAATGCCGCTTGGGCAAGCCTCGAAGACGCTCAGTAACTACTCGCCATGATCCTTTTAGACATATTAGCACAAGTCGGGACTTGGCATGCATCGTCCGCTTTGTCACTGCACTGGCAGTGACGAATACGCTGGATGAGTAGGCACTTCGAGGAGAGTTGAACGAGAGCAATGATCACACACGATTGTGCCGTTTCAGTACGCGATATTCTCCAAAAAGACACAGTATTTCTGTGTGTAGGTGTTGCAGACACCAGCGCCACTACAAAGGGTGAACGCTGGCAAATACTGCAAGTCTGAGCATTAAAAAACGTTCAATAACGCCGGCTGTAAGAAATACCGGGCCTCATTAAAATTGATAACCACTCGTTAAATTGGCTGTACCTCAATATCTGCTCGTGGACTGCAACCTTCAGAAACGGAGACGAGACAACAGTGTCTTGATCCTATTTTAGATGTCTGCACAATCTAAAGATATACAGAAATTAACAAAATAAATAGCAATAACAATTTGCTACTTTAAAATATAATAAGAATTTATTAATATATAATTAATAAATAATTATATATTAAATATTCATTATTAATATATAATTAATTAATATATAATGAAAAGCAGATGTATGTTCTATCGGTATTTAAATCGCATAAACTGAGAATCATACGAACTGAATACAATTGTTTTTGGCGTCGGAGAGTGCGGACGTATGTCTACGGAGCTCCGAGGGGTCACGCTTGCCTGTGTGAATGCAGAAAGGCAAACCCAGATAGTAACATAGTGACATAGTGACATACAATAAGCCCATTTAGCTTCTTGTGAAAGCTTATGTTTAATATTGTGCTCGCATTTGTAAAATGTTATCTCTCGACGTGGCCTCTTTGGAGCTTTGCGCACTTGGCCCAGCGGGGTTTTAACTTTATTTTATTTTTTTAAGAAAAATAATAGGATAATAAGATACGAATCCACAGTGGCGATGAGTTCCTCGCACAAAAAAATTATTTTTCCCGAACAAGAACTGGATGTTTGGGAACAGAAAATATCACAAGGATCAAACCAGGCAGAAAAAGGTGGTGTGAGCTCTAGCGTTGTCATGGTGAACGATCACTTCTTGTGCACTAATATCAGTTTTTTTGGTTTGCAGCTATTTGAGCAATTTTTATATGTTTTCACTTTTTTTTGTATTTTAGAAATGTGAAAGAATCTGCGTCTGCGACTGTGATATAGTAGTCCCTCTGTGAGTGTCAATAAAATGATCTTTTCAGAATCCCAAAGCAATGTCCGATACTTTCCCGGCCGAAAAACGATCACTGCCTTTTCCGGCACACATTCAACAGGCGCTCTCCGCTGCCTTCACTACTGACTTGCTTTTGATTTGAATGTATAGTCGCGGATCCAGGTCTCGTCAGGGGTCACGAATCGACGCCCAATGTTTTAAGAATTGCGTTTTTTTGTTTCAACAATTATATATATATATATATATATAGAAAATATTGCGATGATTTATTAATCATTTACAATGTATTTGCACACTCGGCAGTGCTCGCCTATATATATGACACAGCCGATGAGACTAAAATCCGACTGCATACCCCCCAAAATCTTCAACACGACCTCAACGGCCGATGCGGACCTCTCATGGTCAATAGACAGGACACATTTGAGAGCTGCTCCGTCAATTGACCGTCGAAGAGGTCGTGTTGAGGCGCCTTTGTGGTCGCCGTCGCCGCCGTACAGCGGCCATTGTGGATTCCGTCATCGTCGTTTTCGATTCGGTTTTTCGCTGTTGTTATTGTGGTTGTTCTGAACGGCATCGGTGTCGCACCAAGATTTCAGCGCCACAGAGACCACCCACGACGAGCGTCCTTCGTCGGCACCCTCTATGTCGACGAGGCCACAAAACGCGCGCAACGCTGCGGAGCCGGAGGAGATAGAGTATACGCATAAAGTGCATACCACCCAACAAACACGAGGCGACGAGAGGCAAAAGAAGAGAGAGCACGTGGCGATAACAAGATCAATAGATAGACATCGATCGCTATCTATTGATGGAGTAGACACGTTGAACCGCCAACCGCATGTGCACACTATGAGACGGTACAGTGGCTGTTAGCGATACGTTCGACGACCACACACACAGTTGGGGTGAACAGCAACATCTGTTTCCTCAGGAACTTCAGCCAAGGTCACCCGAATGGCGCCATTCAGATACGCCGAACTTTGTCCACTCTGTCAGCCAAACTTCTCTTTGCGCGCTCCGCGACGTCTCCGGTATCAGTATTCGATTGTAGCAGTGCACAATTGACCATACAACGATGATTTCGTCCAAACGTAGCCGTATAAGAGTCAGTTAGGCAGTGATTAAGTACACACAGTGTGTTTGGAAAGTATCTGAGAATCGATAGTAAGAATTATAGAGCTCGTTTAAGCAATTGTTTTACTAATGGAACATAGGCTCTAGGAAGTCTTGTTTCGCAAAGAGAGTTAAATACTACAATTCGTGACACTGGTATTTTTGCCCGACATAGGAGGCAGAAAATGTACTGTTGCGAGACAACTAGTTATCCTATACAAAAACTAAGCACATCTTCGTGTTCGTAAGAAAATGCTGTTTCATCTGAAGAACAAACACGCTGACACCGAGAAGATGCGCCACAGTCGTTTAGAAGAGAACTTGCAAAACTGAAGTTTCTTTTATTAGCTCTATATATATATATATATATATATTGTGCATATCAAATCTGAAGCCTTAATATGTATACCTACATCATAGAATAAATTCGACGCTCGCCGCCAATAACCTTGGAGCGCGATAGATTAGGACCCGTAAGATCGACTCCTCGCACGGAGCTAAGATATCTTATTATTTGTGTTATCCATCTAATTACATCGGGTCTATTTTAATTGTGTGTTACTAGTGAAACGTAA